>VZQC01004221.1:917727-992127 GCA_009823505.1 Rhizomys pruinosus
ATAGAAAAGGAAATTTGTGGTAAAAAAAAAAAAAGTTACAAAGCCAGAATCTAGAAAGACTGTAAGCATGTTAGAAAAGTAGGTTTGCTTTGCAGAGAGAAACTTTAAAAAGACTGAGAGACAGATGCAGGACATGTATGGCAGAATGCATGAACTAGGGTGGGGCAGGAGGAAGGGAAAGGGGAATGTGTCTACACTGAGCTGAAAAATGATGTCTGAAATACACAAAACATCAATAAAAGTATGATATTAAAATGAAAAAAAAAGTAGGTTTGGTAAGTGTTCTAGTTTGCTTCTCTTTTGCTGTGACAAAACACTCTGACCAATACCAACTTGAGGAGAAAAGAGTTTATTCATCTTACAGCTCCCAAGTCACACAGTTTGTAACTGAGGAAGCCCAACATAGGGACTCAGGGTGGGAACCTGGAGGCCGGAGCTGAAGCAGAGGCCATAAGGAACAGTGCTTACTGGCTTGCTCCCGTGGCCCATGCTCAGCCTGCTTTCTTATGCAATATAGAACAACCTGCCCAGGGGTGGCACCACCCACAGTGGGCTGGGCCCTCCACATCACTCAGCAATCAAGAAAATGCCCCACAGACATGGTCACAGGCCAGTCCAATGGAGGCAACTCTCCACTTGAAGCTCCCTCACCCCAGATGTGTCAAGTTGACACTAAAGCTATCCAGCACAGCAAGGCATGAAGTGTAACGTGAGAGTAAGCATGGAGGCTGTGGGCAGGGCTGGGCCAGCAGGTCTGAGAGCGTCCTGACAGGATGGTCCCCAGCTGTGAGTTGTGGAAAAGCAGGAGAGCACTAGCAGATCCTCCAAGGGGTTCAGTGACATGGAAAGGCTGAAAATTTATCACAAAATTGGTACTCCCATTAAACGTGGGTTTGGGGCAAGGAGACGAGGACAAAGACCGTGACCATGTGCAACAACTGGGTCCCATCTTCAGAGGCAGACAGCAGCATGACAGCCCAGAGACTACACAGGATCCTCGTGGCCAAGCATCCAAGTCACATCATTGGAAACACAGAGAGGACGCAGCCAAGGCTGTGAGATGCCAGGAGGGCATCCGTGAGACTAGGAACTTCCACCCAAAATCATTTGGAAAAGAGAAACTGGTAAGAAAAACCATAGCGAGAACCCCCCCAAAAGCCCAAAGAGGCTCCTTTCAACTGGAGACACCCAAGAAATCACCTTCCCTCAGAAAGAGCAAGCAGTTTCCTGTTAGTGATGAGAACCTGGCCTAGGTGGACAGGGTCTCAACCACTAATATCCATCATGATATTAAATTCCATTCTGATCAGATCATTTCTGTACCTCAGAACCAATTTATCTGTTTTTCACAAAACCTTCTGTGCAGAAGTAATTTTTTGTTGAGACAAATTCTCAGTGTTTAGCCCTGGCTGACTGAAACTTGCAGTGGACCACTCAGGCCTCAACCTCACAAAGATCTGCCTGTCTCTGGCTCCCAAGTGCTGGGAGGCACCAACAGGATCATGCACATGGAGAAGGTCAGGTCTTCTCACATCCAGCCAACAGCTGTGGGTTCAGAGCGCAGTCCTAGACAAAGGGCTTGTGGGTACAGAAAGGAAAGATGCACCCCATGGCCATGAGAGTTGCAGACAGAGCCGGGAGGACAGTGCAGGCCACACATCCAGACTGAAGGCAAGAACGACAGAGACACGGAGGAGGAGCTCAAAAGCCAACCTCATCCCTGCTCTGTACTAAACCATAAAGGCAGCAAGTGTACCCTGGCACACTCCAACAGAGATAAGGTTTCACTTACCTAGATAGGGAGACCCCCTTATAAACGAATAAATGAAAAGCTTAAGAGATACATTACATTTGCATACTTACAAGCAAGTGACTTTCTGTATGCTCTGTCTACAGAAGGTACAAAGCTGTCTGAAGTATTTAATTAATTGAATGGATTATTTTACTGAATTTTAAGAGGAAAATGGAAATATGAATAGTCCTCATTACTAAATGTTAAACACCTGTCAGCTCTCTATGCATTATTTCTAACCTTTGCTTCAACCCATTTTCAAACTTTTTTCTTAATTTTTTATTGAGCTTTTGTGTATTTCATACAACCTTTCCTAGTCAAATGTAGACTCATTCTCCCATCCACGCCCCCCCCACCAGAACTCATGCGTTCATGTTAAGTCCTGTTTTGCATCTTTTTCTTAGCCTTTTTTAACTTTTTTGATACATAAGTTTACTGTTTTGGTTAGCTCTTTGAACAAGTCTTTTTTGTTGTTGTTGTTGTTGTTGTTACCTTTAATTTTACATTACTCCAAAATATGCATATATACGCTCCATATACATACCAAAATTACAAAGCGTGAAAATAAACTATAGGTTAATTCCAAAACACATTTGGGATTCACATTTTAACAATGAAGTTGCATGCAGGTAAAAAGAAATATAACTTTAGTTTCCTAAATTACATAGCAAATTGATGTATGTTTTAATATACTTTTTAATTTTTTATTATTTTTTTTATTTATGTGTAAGAATGTACTGTCTGCATGTAGGTCTGTGCACCCATGTCCTGCAATGCCTCAGAAGTCAGAAGAGGGTGTCAGATTCCCCTGGAACTGGAGTTCTCCTGGAGTTGGAGTTACAGACGGTTCTCAGCCGCCATGTGGGTGCTGGGGATCGAACCCAGGTCCTCTGCAAGAGCAGTCAGTGCTCTTAACTGCTAGGCCACCTCTCCAGCCCCGTTTTAATGTACTTTTAAGGAAGAGGTTATTTCTTATAAATCTTAGAACTTAGGAAAATAGAGACATAAACTTCAAGCTATATCTATAGTAATATCAGTCGGTGTGGTATTATTTTTACTAAAAAATTACCTGCCTTAACTTACATATAAGGATTTGGTGCTAGGATCCACAAATGAGGGATACCATACTTGATTTGTTTTCCTGAGACTGTGTTACTTCACTTAGTATAATAGCTTCTAGTTCCATCCATTTACCTGCAAATTACATGATGTCATCTTTCCTTGCAGCCACATAGAACACCATTGTATAGATGTACCACATTTGCATTACCCACTCATCAGTTGAGGAACACTTGGGTTTCTTCCAGGTCTTTGCTGTTGTGAAAGAGCTGCAATAAACAGTTGTAGCCATATATCTGCAGGATGAATCTTTGGGTATATACCCAGGAGTGGTATGACTGGGTCAAATGGTAGGTTCATTTTGAGTCTTCTAAGAGTTCTCCACACTGTTTTCCATAGGGGTTGCACGAGTTTGCATTCCCACCAGCAGTGGATGAGTGCTTCCCTTTCCCCACAACCTCTCCAGCATTTGGTATCTTTTGTTTACTTGATCATAGCCAGTCTTAAGGGGTGTGGTGGTTTGAATGAGTGTCCCCCATAGGCTTTAAGTATTCAGACATTTGTCTCCAGTTGGTGGCACTATTCTTGGAGGTCTTAGAAGGTGTGGTAGTGCTAGAGGAAGTATGTCACTGGGGGCAGGCTTAGTGAGTTTAACAAGCCTTGTGGTCTCCAGTCGCTCTCTCTGCTTCCTGTGCTCATTGCAAGATGTGACCTTCGGCTTGCTACTCTAGCCCCGGCCACCACACTTCCCACCACAATGGACTCTGATTCCCTGGAACCGTCAATCATAAGCACAAATAAACTCTTCCTTTTATAAGTTCCTTTGGTCATGGTGTTTTATCACAGCAACAGAAAAGTGACTAATACAGTTAGTCACTTTTTTTAATAAATTTATTTTTATTTTTTAACAACTCTAGACCCGTGTCCCCCCCATTCCCCTCCCCACCAGAGCTCATGCATTCTGCCAGACATGCCTTTCATCTCTTTCTCAGTCTTTCTCAATATTCTCCATGAGGAAGTTGACTGTTTTGGAGCATAAGTTTACTATTTCAGTCATTTCTTGAGTGCAGCCCTTTCGGTGGTTGTGTGTGTGTTGTTGTTGTTGTTGTTTGTTTACCAAAGCATCACTCCCAACGCTTTGGGACAAAAGCTCAGGGGTCATTCATCAAGGAATATATTACAACTGGGTAATGTGGTCATTACATCCACAGATGAGGTGATACCATTCATACGTTCGTTTTTCTGGACTGTGTCTGACTTATCTTACATCTTCAGCATATCGCGTCCTCTAGCTCCAGCGCATTTTTCCTTGCAGAAGCTCATGTATGTCGTCTTTTCTAGAGCTGAAATAAACATGGCTGTGAGTATCTCTGCAGTGAGGTGAGACTTGAGCCATTGGTACATGCCCTCAGGATTGGGTATGGCTGGGTCGGTGTGGAGGTTCATTCCAAGGCTTCCAAGGGTTCTCCACACTTTTTCCATGTGTGCTGTTACGAGTTTACATTCTCCCACCAGCAGTGGATGAGTTTCCACTTTCCCCAAACCGTCTCCAGCACTTGGTTCCAGGGTTTTTTTTCTTGATCCTACCAGTCTTATTTGGAGTAAGATGATATCTTAAAGTGGTGTTTAGATTTGCATGTTCACTTAATGATTAGTGATGTTATGAAACCTCTAGAGGTGTTTCTCATGCCATTCTCGAATTCTTGTCATTGTGTGAAGTCTCACTGTTCAGTGTTCTTTTCTCCATTTTGATTGGATCATTGTTTTATTTTTTCTTTCTTTGTTTTGTTGTGGAGTTTATAGTATTCGGAAATCAATGCTTTCAGATGTTTACTGCGATGTAAGTTTCCTCCCAATCTGTGTGCATTTTCTCTTCACTTCCTTGTTTTTTTCATTTTGAGTACAGAAGCTTTTGAGTTAATGAGGTCCCATTTGTCAATTGTCGACCTTAATTCGCTCGCTGGGGCATGGGAAAATGAACATTGTAAAAAATGTCCTTCTACCGTAAAGCTCTTTATTAGATTTAAATGCAATCCCAATAAAATCCCCAGATTTTTTTTTTTTTTTTCAATTGGTTGGGAAAAAGACTAAAATTCATTTGGAAAATACAAAATAGACCTCCGAATAGCCAAGAACAAACCTGAGTGAAAGAGCAAACAGGCGGTGCTCATCTCTATACCAGACTATCAAACTAATACTCCGGGGCTATAGTCATAAAAAACAGCCTTAGGTTTAGTCTATTGGCACAATAAAACGGACCTGTTGACCAACATGGTTAACAAAACTGAAGATCCAAACTGTGAGCACATACAATTTCAACCACCTCAAGGGGCCGAGAGACACAACGGAGGAAAAGACATCATCTTCGAGTTGGTGTTGGCAAACATGATCATCACTTGTAAAAGAATAAATTAAACCCTACCACTCACCACCCTGTACTAAACTCCATAACTCCTAATGGATAAAGGGACGCGTCCAACATGAAACCCCCCCTTAAAAAGAAAAAGTTGCAAGCAGACTACAAGACTAGGCTTAGAAAGACTTCTTAAATCAGACACACAGCTGCACAAGGAATTCAAGATCGACAATTGAACAAATGGGACCTCATAAAACTCAAAAGTGTGCTGTAATCAAAAGAACAATCAAGCGAAGTGAAGAGAAATCCCACACGAGTTGGAGGAAACTTAAACCATGTCAGAGTACATCTGAAAACGCAATTGATTTGCCTGACAAATTATTAAAGTGACTCAAAAACACATAAAGAAGAAAGAAAACAAATGACCATTACGCATAGATGGAGCAAGAGAAGCCTGAAACGAGACTTCATCAAGGTGCTGGAAATAGAGATGTGCCTGAGCAAGAACACCTCAAGAAGGCTTGTCAAACTATCACTAATCATTAAGGAAATGCAAATCAAAACCACTTTAAGAATATCATCTGTACTCAATAAGACTTGCCGTAGGTATCAGAAAACAAATGATCCAAGTGCTGGAGAGTTGTGGGGAAGGAACACTCATCCACTGCCAATGGGAATGTAAACTTCGATTCAGCCAAGATGGCAAGCATTGGGGAGAAACCCTTAGGAAGCCTGGGAATGACGTTGCAGCCCCGACGCCGCATACAAACTCCTGGCATGTACCCTCAAGACTCCACCCACCAAGCATAGATACATTCATGGTCATGTATTGCAGCTCTCTTCACAATAGCGAAGCTGGAACCAACCCATGGGCCCCTCAATTGATGAGTGGATAAGAAAAATGTGGTACGTCTACAAAAGGGAGTTCTATGTGACAGTAAAGAAAGATGACGATTATGATGCTCTTGCAGGCAAAAGGCTGGAGCTAGAAGACATATCATGTTCATAGAGTGAAGTGAACACAGTCCCAGAAACAAACTATGTAGTGGTAGCTTCTCTGTGATGCGCCTAGTGCCAATTCACCTGTAATTTGTTCATGGTAAGTATTTTACGTTTTGTGTTACATGGGCCCCTTAAGCTCTTATTGTCACCTCAGGCGAGTTGGGATGATGCGATCGACGTACACCAACAACTATACTAGTTAAATAAGGACTGCATCAAAGAACTGACTGAAACAGTGACTTCTGCTCAAACACAGTCAACTCCTCATGGAGAATTTTTGAGAAAGACTGAGTTAAAAGAGATATAAGCATGTTGGCAGCAGTGGATGGGTTAGTGGGTAGGGGATGGGTGGGGGACGTGGGTCTAATTTTGAATAATCTTGTACAAAATATATATTAAAAAAATAATGGCAGTAAAATTAGAGACAGGACTACTGATACACTTCTGGAATATCAGCTACTTTGGAGGCCAAGGTAGGACAATTGCAAGCTCCAGGCCTGCCTGGACTACAAAATATATTTGAAGCTAGTCTAGACAACAGCGAGACCATGAAAAGAGAGGGGGTTGAGGGTAGAGGTGGGGGTCCTGGGGATTTAGCACGGTGAGAGAGTGCTCGGACAAGTTTAAGGCTGTACGTTCAATACCCAGTACTGCAAAAGAACAATCAATCATTCTCTTGGTGCTGCTTGTTTGCTTGAGATTTCCATTACTGTATTTGATTTTTTTGTTTGAGACAGGGACTCACTAATTAGCCCCAGCTGACTCAGAACTCAGTATGAACACAGAGCAAGTCCTACACTTACAATGAATGTGCACCATCACACTTGCCTCCTTTTGTTGTTTTTTTCCTGTGGTAACAACGAAGTAAGTTAATATGAAAAGTGCTGGGGCTGGAGAGATGGCCTAGCGGTTAAGAGCGCCAACTGCTCTTACAGAGGACCCGGGTTCGATCCCCAGCACCCACATGGCGGCTGAGAACCGTCTGAAGCTCCAATTCCAGGAGAACTCCAGTTCCAGGGGAATCCAAGACCCTCTTCTGACCTCCGAGGCGTTGCACGACACGGGTGCACAGACTTGCATGCAGACAGTACATTCATACACATACAAAAATAAATAAAAAATTAATAATAATAAAAAAGAAAAGTGCCTAGAATTGTTCCTTACATGTAAGTATTCATACTATAATAAACACATAAGATCACTGGAAATCTTTCTTCTCCAAAAGACAGCAAGCTCTACACAGGCAAGTATTATGTCTGTGTTTGCCTACTCTGTGACAGGAACATAGTAAGCATCTATCCAACACTACCCAAATCATATTCCCCAGTTTCCACATCTCCTGACCACTAGCACACATCCATCTCTGTTTCCCCATCCTTCCAGGATGCTCAGTGGGCTCAATAAAAGTAGGACTTTGCCTACATACAGGAGCCCAAAGCAGGAAGATCTGGAGTTCAAGGCCAACTTGAACTACATAGCTAGACCTTGTCTCAAAAAAAAGGAGAGAGAAAGAGAGGTCTCAAATTCATTTTGTAGTCCAGGCAGTCCTGGAGCTTGCAATCCTCCTACCTCGGCCTCCAAAGTAGCTGAGATTACAGAAGTGTATCAGTAGTCCTGTTGTTATCTAATTCCTTCTATTAGTATACAAATTACATTCCATCACACATGCACACAACCACAAAGACCATCTCAAAGGATGTGAGATCATTTTTAAAATGTTTTTCTTTTAATTTTTTATTATTTTTTATTTTATGGGTATGAGTGTTTTACCAGCAGGTATGTAAATGGACCACCTGTGTATAATGCCCATGGAGGTCAAAAGATAATGTCATTCCTAGAACTGTCAATTCCCTAGAACTGGAATTGCAGATGTTGTGAGCAGCCATGTGGGTGCTGGGAACTGAATCTGGGTCTTCTGCAAGAACAGCCAGTGCTTGCTACACAAACCAGACAACATGTACTTGATCCCCAGAACCCACAGTAGAAAAAAACTGAGTCCTAAAAGCTGTCCTCTGACCTCCATAAGCACACGCACACACACACAAACACACACACATTCACACCAATAATAATTGTAATAATAAACTAGTTTATCAGCATTAGCTTTTTATCCTCTAATTACTTACTAAAAATGTAGACCAATAAAACATTGGTGACTAAAGTGAACATACCCAGTAGACTGCTTAGTGCCTAAACCATGACTACTATTACCATCTTGCATCTAAAGACAAAGCCAGAGCCCTGAACTACCATTAGAACCAAGAAAATACCTACTGACTAACTGAGCAAACAGCAAGGTGAATGGGTCTCCAGGGGAGGCCTGGGTGGCTGAGATCGATGGGTCTGGGAACTTTGACAAGTTATTTACTTTCCCTTCTTTTTTCTCATCTGTGGCACTGGACACACAGGACAGAGAAATCACCAGCTCTCCAAACGCACCAAATCCCAGGCTTCTGATGTTGAAAGAGCAGTCAGCCACCTGTTGGTTAGCGGGTGCCTCTCGAGTTCACCACAGACTAAAGGTAACTTTGTAAAGTCACCCCTTGCATGTGGCTGCCTGGGGCTTTCTGTATAAGATGGTGCTCCCCAGCACTGGGATTCTTAGGAAGCCAGGTACCTGATGAAGGAGACAGCGAAGGAAGATAATCTCATTGAAAGCCACTTTAGATAATTTTAAAAGATGTATTATAATTATTGTTATTATTATTTATGTGTATGTGTGAGTGTCTGTGTCTGAGTGTGCACATCTGTGTGAAGGTGCCCACAGAGACTAGAAGAGGGGGTCAGATCCCTTGGCACTAGAGCTATAGGTGGTTGTGAGCTGCCCAAAGTGGGTGCTTGGAACCATACCAGGGCCCTCTGCAAGAACAGCAGGCACTTTTTAAGTGCTGAGCCATTTCTCCAGCCTCTCAGCAGAGTATTTTAAAGCTTATTGGGTAACTAACTTATCTGAGTATTAGTTATCATTGATGATTCAACTGACTACTTGTATGAAGTTAATTCAGTCTGTTTATCTTTCTAAGGAGCATTTTTGGCCCCAAAAATACATGTCTTTTTCTTCATCCATCTTTTTTTCTTCAGTGTTGTTTTAATAAACACAATTATTTGTGTGTGTGTGTGTGTGTGTGTGTGTGTAAAAGAAAGAGAAAGAAGGCTAGAGAGAGATGGTGCAGCCATTAAAGACTAAGGTTAACTAAAGACTAAGGTTAACTAAAGACTAAGGTTAACAACCAAAACGTCAAGAAAGAAAGAAAGAAAGAAAGAAAGAAAGAAAGAAAGAAAGAAAGAAAGAAAGAAAGAAAGAAAGAATGGAAAAAAGAAAGGAAGGTAGGAGTAAGGAAGAGAAGGAAGAAAGAAGGAAGGAAGAAGGACGGGAAGGAAGGAAAGGAAAGACGGAAAAAGACAGCCAGGACAGCTATTATTCTAGAAAATTTCAACCTTGGGAGGTCTAGCAAGAGGTTCCTTATTTCAATGTTCAGCCTGTGGGTCCCATATGAGTTTTTTTAGAAGACGCAATCTTATATATAAGATGAGGAAAGAGAAGATAGAGAGAGAGAGAGAGAGAGAGGAGAGAGAGAGAGAGGAGAGAGCACTATGATAAGAAAGAAACATAGAATAGACCCAAGATATTAACAATAGCAGTCTCTGGATATAGACATATAGGTAATTTTCACTTTCTTCATTTTTCTACAACTACTAATAGCATGCATTTTTTAATGACAGAAAAAATAAGGCAGTTTAAGCTCATTTATTCAACAGTTTGAACCTCAGGGCCACATTGAAATACGTCAAGTACTAATGAACTCTTTCACTTTCTTTTTTTTAATTTTTTTTTCACTTTCTAATTATGAAAGTAATCTCATTATTGCAGAAATATCAGGGTTGAGAGGAGCCACAGGAAGTGCTTCCCCGTGCTTACCCTGCCCAGGGGTTCTTCCCTTTCCTGTTGTCCCTTAGACTGAACTTCAGGCAGTTTGGTCCACCCTCAGAGAAATCACTCATCTGTTCTGTGACATTCCTGCCCCCCACCCCGCCCTCACCCAGTCCAACATGGATACAGCTTGCCTCTCGACAGACAGGCAAGGTAGGTGACCCACGTCTCCTCCTCCTCCTCCTCCTCCCTCCTCCTCCTCCTCCTCCGCCTCCTCCTCCCTCCTCATCCTCCTCCTCCTCTTCCCCCCACCTCCAGGGCTCACCTGGTCTTTAGACACTATGGTGCGTACAGGCCAAGGTGAAGTCCGCTCATGCCATGCGCTGGGCGCTCGCTGGTGGTGTGCTGTGTGCGCGTCTGAGTTCTCCAATTTTTATATAACAATTTCTATATTGCTCTAGGTGCCTTTAACCTCTTCATGCACTCATCTCCATATACACGCTGTGAAGTAACAAAGGCAGAGCCACTTCCTGGAAAGCTAAGAATTAGTAGCGAGTAAAACTTGGGTCATCTACCAACAGACTGACTCCAGAGGTTGTTTGGGGGGTTTTTTGTTTGTTTTTATCAAGATGCTAACTGAGCTGCTTGAGAAATTAAAACTTTGCAATTCCACAATTCACTGTGTGTTTTACAATTCACTTGCACTGTGTGGAGTCCACCTTCTGTCCAGTCTCTCCACTTTCAACATTGGCTTGATGCTGCAATATATGTTCAGTCATGCATGTGTGTATATGTGTCTTTTTTTTCTTTTTTTTCCTCCTGCCTCCTTCTTTCCTCCTCCTCCTTCCTCCTCCTCCTCCTCCTCCTCCTCCTTCCTCCTCCTCCTCCTCCCCTCCTCCTCCTCCTCTCCGCCTCCGTCGCGCCTGGGGACTGGGGTGCCACCCTCCCTACAGCTACGCTGCTGACTGGCTGCTCTACCCACGTTGCAAGCACAGACACACCTGCAACAGATCACCTTGCAGACCCTAAGGCTGCTGCTCTGACAGTCCTCCCAGGCAAGGCGGCTGCACCAGGGAGCTCCACCAGCAGAGGCCCCTGGCTACTAGGACGCCCATCCCTGGGAAACCTGAACTCCCGGGTGCCCTACATCAGGGCTTTTAAAACTATTCTACTTACCCCCCACTTTTCACCCAAGAAATTTTTATGTACTCTCAGGTATATAGATATGTAAAATGTTCTATAAATGAAACATTTACTTTATGATAATAAATCATAAATAGATTCTAAAACAATTCTTACCTATAATTGGATCATTTATTAATGAGTAAAGCAAATTTATATATAATGAGATGCTGTCTTATTAATTTTTACACAAGATTTCTTTCCTGAATATTTGTTACTTAAGTGTAGAGCATCTTCAACATCCTTTCAGAGTGTTGATCAACATTTGGTTGATCACTTTTGTTTGGGTTTTTTTTTTTAGTTTGTTTATTTGTTTGTTTACTTTTGCATAGCCTGGAACTCAGTATGTAGACCAGGTTGGCCTCAAACTCACAGAGATCCACCTACCTCTCTGCCTACTGANCCTCCTCCTCCTCCTCCTCCTCCTCCTCCTCCTCTCCTCCTCCTTCTCCTCCTGGGGACTGGGGTGCCACCCTCCCTACAGCTACACTGCTGACTGGCTGCTCTACCCACGTTGCAAGCACAGACACACCTGCAACAGATCACCTTGCAGACCCTAAGGCTGCTGCTCTGACAGTCCTCCCAGGCAAGGCAGCTGCACCAGGGAGCTCCACCAGCAGAGGCCCCTGGCTACTAGGACGCCCATCCCTGGGAAACCTGAACTCCCGGGTGCCCTACATCAGGGCTTTTAAAACTATTCTACTTACCCCCTACTTTTCACCCAAGAAAATTTTACATGACCTCAGGTATATAGATATGTAAAATAGTTCTATAAATGAAACATTTACTTTATGATAATAAATCATAAATAGATTCTAAAACAATTCTTACCTATAATTGGATCATTTATTAATGATTAAAGCAAATTTATATATTAATGAGATGCATGTGCTTATTAATTTTTACATAAGGAATTGATTCTTGTCTGAATATTTGCTATTACAAGGTGTAGAGCATCAACATCTTTCAGAGTTGATCAACATTTGTTGATCAACTTTTGTTTTGGGTTTTTTTTTTAGTTTGTTTATTTGTTTGTTTACTTGTTTGCAATAGCCTGGAACTCAGTATGTAGACCAGGTTGGCCTCAAACTCACAGAGATCCACCTACCTCTCTGCCTCCTGAGTGCTGGGATTAAAGGAGTACACAATCATAGCCTGTCTAACATTTTAATTTTATAATCATTGGTCCTTAACACATAAACAAGAAGTATAAAGTGGTGGAGGTGTGTTTAGGGCTTCTTAAGGAATTGTTAGAAATTCTGTCCAATCCTAAGAAAATTAATTGAACAGTGTTTTATAAAATTCAAGTCAGCAATGCAAACAGTAATTTTTAAAATCAAACATTCTGACACAATACAATTCAAAAGATGTACTAATTCTATGCTCCTGCTCTGAGGAACGAAGGTAGGAAAATGTTAAAAAGTTTTTTTTCCTGTAATTAAACCACTGCTTCTATGAGAGCAGAAAACTGTATGTACAATTTGTTTTTAATTCATTTTCAATCACTGAGCATTCAGAAAGCTTTTACCACTGACAGACTTTTTTGCAGTTCCCACATGATAAGTTTGCAATTCACAGTTTAAGATGGGTCCTGGCGCTGGAGAGCACTGACTGCTCTTGCAGAGTTTCCTTCCCCGTACCCATATGGCAGTTAACGCCTGTCCTGAACTCCAGTTCCATGGGAGCTGATGCCCTCTTCTGGCCTTCAAAGGCATTACAAGGATGGATGCACTTACATGCATGCATACAAAAAAAAACTTATAAAATAAAAATAAATAAAATACATTTTAAATTTTTATTTATTTGTATTTTATTATGTGTACCTGTTCCTGCATTTATCTAATGGCAGCTTCGTGTGTAATGCCCATGGTCGCCAGAAGATGGTGACAGATCTCCTGAACTGGAGTTACAGATGGTTTTTAACTGCCATATGGTGTTCTGGGAAATGAACCCAGGTCCTCTGCATGAGTAGCCAGTACCCTTAACCACTGAGCCATCTCTCCAGCCCCAATTTCTTTAAGGAAGAAGCTGGGAGTCAAAGTGGATCTAGCTCAACTTCCTTCCAAGGTGTTCCTATTCAGGAGGAATATATACACACTCACTATGCCTACCAAACGTTGAGGCTCCTTCTCTCTATAGGTCAAGCACAAAGCTAATCTACAGACACAAGCTGTCAGCAAGCATTTTCCTGGAGAAATCTGATTCTCCACTCTTGTGGATTTACCCCAAGCTTCGACAAGTCTGGTTTAGTTATTTTTGGAGGCAAGGTCCTAGGGCCTCTCTCTCAGATAGCCTTCTTGCTCCTGTACACTATGAACAGGTGGCTTCCCTCTCCAGAAACTGAGTGAGCAATTGAAACCCTCCCCTCACTCCCCCCAGCCCACAGACACCCTCTTATTTAAAGATCTCTTTTTTGGGAAGGGAATATGCTGGAAATTGAACCTCACATATGCTAGGCAACTGTTCTACCACTGAGTTATATTCCCAGTCCTGAAAATGTCTTTTCATTAGAGAGTACTTGATGGCTCTCTGCCCAGAGCTTTCATCATCTTGGCCACCCACAGGGATATAGGTGAGATTTCTTTCAATATACAGTTATAAAGAGTCACAGGGAATAATAAATAATAATAATAATTGTAATAATAATGGAAGAAAATGATCTCTACACACCAACAGAGGTTATCTCTCTTTCATGAGGACTGTGTATAATTTGCATTTTCCATTTCACACTTTTTGCTTTAAAATTTTTTCCAGAGCAAATAAGTAAATAAACACTTTATTCAACAAAATCAATTATTACAAAGATGAACTATGGATTAATAAAAAGGGAAAGGAAGTAAACTATCTCAACCAGTTCAGTTTTTTCTCCTAATCACATATCCTGAGTTACCTTATTAAACTAGATTTTTATCACATTGCTTTATTTATAGTTGGAAGAGAAAGATAGCATTTCTGCTTCAGATTTAGCAGAGAAAACTTTCCGCCTCTTCAAAAGAAATCAATGTTTTAAGTAGTTAATTATCTGGTTTTAGTTTACATTTAAAAGTGAGCTGGGCCTCTGTTTGGGGAAGCTTCTTTCACTCAGTTCTTTTGGGCAAACAAATATTTCTAAGTTGCTAGGCAATAATTATTAAATGTGCTTTCAGCATTATGTAAGAGTTTATTCTGAATTCTTTATATCTGCTTCAGATTTTGTTTGACTTTGTTGGGTTGTTTGTTTCTTTCTTTTTTTTTGGAGACTTTTTTGGTTTGGTTTGGTTTTTAGAGTCAGGGTCTTGCTACATAGCACAGGCTGGCTTAGAACTCTCGACCTTCCTGCTGTACCTCCAGAGTGCTGAGATTGTAGGTGTATACCATCCTCCCTGGCCCGCTTCAAGTTCTAGTCACAAGGTTCAAAATTATCTGAGCTCTCTGGGATTAGGAGAGGAACCATGGCTCACACATTCTGTTCTAGTTATGATTACCCACCTGACACACCAGACCAGACTGGAATCACCCAGTCCCTCCAATAATAATCAAAAGTTGGAATATTAAGCACAGGATGACTATATATTCATTTCTGATTGGAGATCAACCATGCTATGACAGCAATAAAAACAGAACCAAACTTCTACTCAATGAAGGCAAACACACAACCATAAAAAACACCCATCTGCCCGTTTCACAATGCAAAAACACAAATAATATGAAAAACCAAGGTAATGTGTCCCTACCAAATCTCACCAGTCCTAAAGAAGTATTCTACTGTGCTGGGTGTGGTGGTACATGCCTTTAATCCTAGCACTTGGGAGGCAGAGGTAGGCTGATCTCTGTGAGCTCAAGGCCAACCTGGTCTACAGAGTGAGTTCCAGGACAGCTGGGGATACAGAGAGACCCTGTCTCAAAAAGACCAAAAAAAAAAAAAAAAAAGATTTCAAGGCACAGATTAACCCCAACTCACTATTAGTAGGTAACTTTATTTTTTTTAATTTTTTAATTTTTTTATTTCATTTATTTATTTATGTGTACGAATTTACTGTCACTATGTAGGTTTGTGCACCTGCGTTGTGCAATGCCGCGGAGGTCAGAAAAGGGTGTCGGATTCCCCTGGAACTGGAGTTCTCCTGGAATTGCAGTTACAGACGGTTCTCAGCTGCCATGTGGGTGCTGGGGATCGAACCTGGGTCCTCTGCAAGAGCAGTCAGCGCTCTTAACCGCTAAGCCATCTCTCCAGCCCCAATAGTAGGTAACCTTAATACTCTACTTTCTCCACTATACAGATCATCTGGATAAAGAATAAACAGAGAACCACCTAATTAAATTATATCACACATCAAATGGACCTAACAAACGTCTCCAGAATATTCCATCCAAGCATTAAAGAATAGACCTTCTACCTAGCAACCCATGGAAGTTTCTCTAAAATGGACCACATACTGGGGCAGAAAAACTTCAACAAATACAAAAAATGGAAATAATTCCATGTATTCTATCAGATTACAGTGTAATAAAGCTTAAACTCAATAGCAAAAGAAGCTCTAGTAACTACACAAACTCATGGAGATTAAACAACACATTCCTGAATTATTAATGGATCAAAGAAGAAATCAAGAAAGAAATAGAAGTATTCATAGAACTAAATGAAAATAAAACACAACACAACAAAAACTCTATGGGGCTGGAGAGTTGGCCTAGCTGTTAAGAGCGCCTACTGCTCTTGCAGAGGACCCGGTTTCGATCCCCAGCACCCACATGGCAGCTGAGAACTGTCTTTAACTCCAGTTCCAGGGGAATACGACACCCTCTTCTGACTTCCGTGGCATTGCACGACACGGTGCACAAACCTATATGCAGACAGTACATTCATATGCATACAAGAATAAATAAATTAAAAAAAAAACTCTAGAACATATTAAAAGCAGTCCTAAGAGGAAAGTTTGTAGCTCTAAACACCTACATTAAAAATCAGAAAGAGCGACTGGGCGTGGTGGCACACGCCTTTAATCCTAGCACTCGGGAGGCAAAGGCAGGTGGATCTTTGTGAGTTCAAGGACAACCTGTCTACATAGCAAGTTCTAGGACAGCTGGGCTACAGGGAGACCCTGTCTCAAAAAGAAAAAAAAAAAAATCAGAAAGAGCACAAATAAATGTCTTAATGATACAAATCAAGAATCTGGAAAAACAAAAACAAAACAAACCCAAAGCCAGTAGATGAAAAGAAATCATAAAAATCAGAGCAGAAATCAATGAACTAGAAGCAAAGAAAACACAAAGAATTAATGAATCTAAAAGCTGGTTCTTGGAAAAGATAAACAAGATAGACGGACCCTTTGCCTAGCTAACCAAAAGAAAAAAAGGACCAAACCTAAATCAACAAAATCAGAAATGAAAAGGGAACTATTACAATGGAAATCAAAGCAATCCAGAACATTATAAGAGATTACTTTAAAAACCTGACTCTGCTAAATAAGAAAGTCTAAAAGAAATGGATGAATTTCTAGATTCAATCAAAACACCAAAGTTAAACCAAGGAGAGATCAACAACTTAAACAGACCCATAACAAAAAGGAGATTGAAACATTAATACAAAGCCTCCCAAATTAAAAAAAAAAATCCCAATTCCAAATGGATTTGCAGCACAATTTTATCAGACCTTTAAAAGAAAAACTACAACAAATATTGCTTAAATTAAAAATTATTCAAAAAGATAGCAAGCAAAGAAGAACTCCCAAACTCCTTCTGTGACACTAACATTACTCTAATTCGAAAGACAGGTAAAGATAAAACAACAAGGAAGAAAACTGTAGGCTCAAATCCCTAATCAACACAGTTGCAAATATCTCAATAAAATACTTGCAAACCACATAACAGATACATTTTAAAAAGATCATCCACAATGATCAAGTTGGTTTTATTCCAGAGATTCAGGGATGGTTTAATATATGTAAGTCAAAATGCAATAAACCATATAAAGGGATTTAAAGACAAAAATTTCATGACCATCTCAATAGTGCAGAAAAGGCTTTGGACAAGGTACAACTTACCTTCATGATGAAAATCCTAGAGGGAAATGGACTGGAGGGAACATACCTCAACATGATTAAAACTATAGATGACAAACCCACAGCTAGCATCATTCTTAATGGAAAAAAAATCAAAGCATTCCCATTAAAATCTGGATTTCTACTCTCCCCATTCATTTTCAATATAGTATTTGAAATCCTAGCTAGACCATTAAGACAAGAGAAGGAAATTAGTTGGAGAAGAAGTCAGATTATCCCTATTTCCAGAGGATATGATATTAATGCATAATAAACTTCTAGAAAGGATCAACACTTCCAGCAAAATGGCAGGATACAAAAATCAACTTTAAAAAAATCAGTAGCTTTTTATAAACCAATAGCAAACAGAGAAAGAGCTCTTAGAAATACTCCCATTCATGATAGATAGCCTTGAAAATATTTAGGACTAAACCTAACAAAACATGTTAAAGATCTCTGCAGTGAAAACTTTAAATATTTGAAGAAGCAAGAGATTGAAGAAAACACTACCCCAGGTAGAAGAGCTAAGATCAAAAAAACAAATGACAACAAGTGCTGGCAAAGATGTAGGGAAAAGGGCCTTATTCATTGTTGGTGGGATTGCAATAGGATGCAACCACCATGGAAATTATTGTAGAGAACCCTTTAAAAAATAGGTCTACCACATAATCTAGCTGTAACACTCCTTGGCATATACTCAAGGCATCAATATCCTACTTCAGAGATACTTGCTCAGCCATGTTTGTTGCTGTTCTTTTCACAACAGCTAGAAAATTGAACAACCTACATGTCCTTCAACCAATGAATTTTTTGCTAAAATGTGATATGTTTTACACTATGAAGCTCTACTCAGTGAAAAGAAAAAAAAATAAACTTTGTGGACAAGTATACCTATCATCCATCATCAAAGAAGCTTCTTTTTGCAGCAGGTGGAGGTCCACAAACTTTCACGACTGGTCAGATGCTGAAAACAAGTGACTGTGAGGTGCCCAGGCCCAAGTGACACAGCAACAATGCAACCTCTATGCTCAAGGCTCAGGAGCACTGAGGACGAGAGGGGACAGAGGGAATGTAAGACCCAGAGGACAAGACACCTGCTTCTAGCTAATGCATTCCTGACAGAGTCTCCACAGTGTGGTAATCTGATAAAACAGGGTGTCACCTCAAGATCAAGAGCTATAGGCAACATGCATGCTGAGGGAAGGAGGGTTAGTTTTCTCCATGGATGAGCTCCCTGAGAGGTTATCTAATCCCAATGGGCAGCCTTAAATGCCAGCACACAGAGCACCACTTAATGGACTTACATAGGAAGTTCCAAGCCAGCCAGGCCATATAAAGAGGTCCTGTCTCTAAAAAATTCAAATATTAATATGATCTGATGTTGAATATTCCTAAACAGCATCTTATATATGTATTTTTTTGTCTTTTTGAGACAGGGTCTCCTTTTAGTCCCAGCTGGCCTGGAGCTTGCTCTGTATATTAGTATGGCCTTGAACTCACAGAGATCTGCCTGCCTCTGCCTCCTGGGTGCTGGCATTATAGGCGTGCTCTACAATGCCCAGCTTTTTAAATTAACTCACTTTTTCATTAATACCATATAAAATACATCTTGCCTTGGAAATACTGCCGTTGCTTAACGTTTCCTCTGTTTCATTTCTGCTGCCCGCAGAGGACATGCCGAAGGCTTCTGGGCCACAATTTCCCTTCTGTATCTCTTCTTGAAATGGTGACCCACACTCATGTACACAAAGAGAAAAGAAATCTATATTTGCTTTGAATCTTCCATATGTGTCTCTGTGTAGAGCGAGCTGTGCTTTGTGTGGTGTAGACTTTCATAAACCACTTGGAAGGTTTCATTGAGACTTAAGTACTCACAAAGTATTTCTGGAATCAAATTGAGTCTCTGTAATTATTCTGTAATTCTTAAAGTGTCTTCTGTAAATGAAGACACTGAGAGAGAAAAGGGACAGTGTTTGCACTGTAAAACCTGCCCAAACCTGTTGCTGATGCAAGGTGATGGGAAGGGCCGTGCGTGGTTTGGGGAGGGGGGTTCATTAAAGAAAGACTTTTGAGTATTTTCCAATCGCTGCTTTTTAAAGTCCCATTTTTCTAAGCCGCCTCGCTCTCAGTTGGAAATAAAGTCACTTCCTTAAGCCATCTGGTGGCTTCCACAGGTAACTACAGAATCCACCAGACTCACCAGACGTGCCCAACGTCTCTTACAGGGTGGGTTTTGATGAAGTAGTACCCGAGTGATATGTAGGCATTAAAAAACTGAAGCGAAATCTTTATGATTCTAACCTCAGGGACACTTTAATATCAAGAACAACATGATAAAGGCTGTGGATGACGAGATGGGAGAAAACTTAGAAATCGATTCTATTATATCATAAAGGCAAGCGCCTTGCTGAGCATTCTTCAGTGTAACAGGAGTGTACCTTGCCTTTGGGGTTATAAAAACTAGTCTGAGAAGACCCGTGTTCTCAGGAAATATGGGCCAAGTGCTAAAAACAGCAGGGTAGGCGTTAGAATAGATGAGCCAAAGTAGAAATGGGGAAAATCAATAATGAGATCTCTCTACCCCAGACTCACACCTGGGAATGGTTTGTGTTTCCTTCCAAGATATGTGACATACTTGAAAATAAAAATTAGGTTTTTTAGAGGCAGCTTACAAGATGATGGGCCAGAGGTATCCTGTGCACACTGATATCTTACCTTCCACAAAGCCAAGGACACATATCTCTGTGTGCTGCTTAACCCCCAGGGTGTGCATTCCTAACTCAGCCCAATGCCACCTCCTCACAGTTGTTGGAGGAGGAGGACAAGAAGAGATCCAGAACCTGCTCGCCAGGCTGCACAAAGCCCCACCCCCACCCCCCCAGCTCTGCCTTCTCCCCTCTAAAATGGGTTGTTTCAGTTCAGAGTGACTAGAAAAGAGCAAAGTACACAAAGGCAAGACCCGCCCATTCAGTGAGCTGCAGGAGGTAACATGTAAATGAGAGGCAGGGCTGCAGCCAAGTTAGATGGGAACCACAGTGGGGCTCAAGTCTGTACTCCTGGGACCTGGGAGGTGGAGGTGGGGTGACTGGGAGTTTGTGGCCAACTTGGGATACCTAGTGAGAGGCTGTCACACACACACACACACACACACACACACACACACACACGGGTTGGCAGGAGCCCTCTCCAGGGGTTGAATATTACATGTGAAGAGGACACCCTACTGGGAATGGGACCACTGGGGAACTTTTTTATTTTTAATTTTTAAGGAATGTTATGTGTTGAGGCTGGAGAGATGGTTAAGAGCACCGACTGCTTTTGCAGAGGACCTGGGTTCGATTCCCAGTACCCACATGGCAGCTAAGAACCATCTTTAACTCCAGTTCCAGGGAAATCTGACGCCCTCTTCTGACCTCTGCGGCATTGGATTAAATGGGTGCATCAACCTACATGCAGACAGTACACTCATACACATACAAAAAAAGAAACGCTATGTGTATGAGTGTGTTGCCTGCATATATGTAAGTCCACCATTCATGCAGTGCCAGAAATACCAGAAGAGGGCTTAGGGTCCCCTGGAACTGGCAGTACAGACAGTTGTTAGCCACCATATTGGTGCTGGAAACTGAACCTGGGGAGCTACAACCATCAGTAATTCCCTCTTCTGTCCTCTGTGAGCATTGCACACACATGGTGCACTAACACCTCAAGCTGAATGCAAAGAGCAGACATTCACTGGCGAGGACAGGGAGAGGCCATTTCATTTCAGAGTAACACATACGGTAACGCCACATTTGGTGCAGGGAAAACACTCATACACGTAAATTATTTAAAAATAAATAAATAGGGGACTGGAGAGATGGCCTAGTGGTTAAGAGTGCAGACTGCTCTTGCAGAGGACCTGGGTTCGATCCCCAGCACCCACATGGCAGCTGAGAGTCATCTTTAACTCCAGTTCCAGGGGAATCCGATGCCCTCTTCTGACCTCTGAGGCATTGCACAACACGGGTGCACAGACCTACATGCAGACAGTACATTCATACACATAAAACATGAATAAAATTAAAAATAAATAAATAATAGATGATAATGAAGACATAAATAGATGATGGATAGAAGGATGGATAGATAGATAGATAGATAGATAGATAGATAGATAGATAGATCAATCACACTGTAAACTATTTGATATCATATCAAAAGAATGTACAACAAGATCTAGAATGTTGGAAACCTCTGGATGATTCCAAGACCTACGGTCTGTACACCAAAGAGGACTTCTCTGGCATTCACCAGACACTTTGCACTGAGAGACACAACAGAGTGGACAGAAGTGCATCTAAAACAGCAAACTTAATGAGACTGGATCAAGAAGCAGTCATGGCAGAGTCCCCAGGGGCAATGCTGATACTCCACGGACTCCAGGACGTACAGGTTGGAAACTGCAGGAGGTCAGGGCAGAAGGTATAGACTCCAAATAAATCAAAACCAATGCTATGGTAAAGGAAGTGTCCATTCGTGACCCAACACTACAAACCCACATTGAGAAGAGATATGTTCAGTACAAGTCAGAAGAAATGCACACCCTCCTATCACTGGGCGTATTCAAATAATCCAGCAGGAGGGTGAGCTGCTGAGCATCTTCCTCAGAGCCTGGAAGGAGGATGGAGTGAGGCACGGAGGAGAGTCAATAAGGGCACAGATCTGGAGTCACGAAGACTCTGTGGTTGGATCTAAAAATAAGAATTCCCATCACGTGTGTCTGACTGCATGAGCGTCCTATAGCAGGGCTCAGAGCAATGTGTCGTCTTCGCCTGGGGCTGGCTGTGTTCCTGGTCTTCGCCCTTGACTGGAGCCCTGAGCCCTAGACCCAGCCAGTACTGGGGGTGCAAGTGAGGAGGGATGAGGGAGCCTGCGGGTGTGGAAGTGTAGAAGTGTGTCTGTCTTTTCCTGGCTCTCTCAGACCAGAGGAAAATAATAATCGAAGTCCCCCGGGGAAATCTCAGCATTATTCTTCAGCTGGACCTTTAAATTAAAAGGCTACCTAATTTTTCAGAGGGGGGAGGGATTGCCCCCCTTTCCATCAGTAAGCCCATTTCCCCTCTCATCTTCTGTCCCATTATATTTTAGAAGAAATTCATTCCAGTTAATATGAAAATGAGAGATCAGAAATTATGGATGCTGGTGGAAGCCATGCTACTGACTCACCAAATCTGTCTGTTACTTGAGGTATCAATAATACACTTATTTTTCTGTCATTTAAATGCTCTGAGCATCCATCTGCTCTTGGAGCCAAACTGAACATCCTAGCTTTATACAGAATGCACTAATGGAAGGATACAGAACCACCTATTAACATGAAAAACTCCATGTCACTTTCAGGGACTTGGAAAAGATGATCGTAAAGGGTAGAGAGTGATGTCTAAACAAGAATAGTATTATTGCAATGAACCCTATGCTTGTGGACAAAAACCTCAGCTCACCGAGTTAGCTATGGTTCACTTTTCCTGGTTGTGTGTGTGTGTAATACAAATGTATGCATGTGTATATAATACAATGTTCCACAATTTGCATTTAGTTTTATTCTTACCTAACCTAAGATAGTAAGTTAAATAAAAAATAGAAATTTCTAAAATCAGATCATATTTTCTTTTGGTTTTGGTTTCTTGAGAAATAGGGTCCTACGTAGCGCAGACTGTCCTTCAACTTCCAACATGGTTGTAAGTCCACCTGATCCTCCTGCCGTAGCCTCCTAAGTGCTGGGATTAAGCTACCAACCCCAGCTCCAAATAAGACCAACTTCTTAGGATAAAATGTGTGAGAACCAGGATTCCAGAGACAGTTAGTGGGTAACAACTATTGCTCTCTAAGCCTCACAACCCAGGTTCACTCCTCGACCCCCACATGGCTGAAGGAAAGAGCCCGCTCATGGAAATTGTCCTCTGATCTTGGCATGCATGCTATGGCATACATGTCTCCACATACAACATTATAAATCAAAATAAATCAATAAATAATAAATGTGAAAATTTTCAATTTTTTGACAGCTAACACAATTCCTTTTCAACATTATTTTGGCTGTTCTTCCCTGTACTTGATAGATTCAGAATGAATTGTCAATTTTCCTGAAAATCCTCCAGAGCTTTGGTTGAAATTGTTTTCTACCTGTGTCCAGACTGGAAGGAGGTGGACATCTCAGCCTTGCCGCCCATCAGCAGGATGCAGCTAGCAGCTTACTCCTCTTTCCTGCAGGATGATTTCAGCCTTTTCTTTATGTGTCTCTGCACATTTGAACGACGTTTCTTCTTTGTTATTTCTCAGAAGCTTGTGGCACTTCAAATGTGTCCAAAAGCACAAGTCAGAATGTTGTATTTACCAGAACACTGAAGAAATGGAAATATTTCTATTATGGTAGTTTTTTAAATCACAGGAAATGTAATAGTCATCTTTTGTTATGATGAGATGGCTCCTTCTATAAACTCTATTTTGGTTGCTTTATGGAAATTCATACAAAATCATAATGTGACCACAGCAAATGGAGCTGTTTGAAGAACACAGCCTATCAGATCTATCTAATTTCCTTCTCCAGCAAGGCAGCTGTTAGCTAAGGGCAAAGAATTCCAGGTGAGATATCTGGATTTCAGGAAGTCATTATTCCAGTGAATGTGATTCTATACAAAGAGCACAGACCACACAGCCTGGTGCTGGCTGCATTGTTGGTGAAGGTATACTGTAAAGAGGATTTTTTAAAACTCTATGCTTATTTTGATTAAATTAAAGCATCTTTATAGCAAATATGCATCCTATAAAACTCAAATAGCATTTTTTACATTTTGTTTTATTATTTGTATATGTGCAAATACATGCTTGTGTGCAGACATGCCACAGTGCACATATGAAGGTAGGACAACTCCATGAAGTCAGTTCTCTCCTTCCACGTTCATGTGGGTTCCAGGGGTCAAACTCACATCATCAGGCTTGCATTATGTACAGATCTTTACCTGCTAAGCCATCTCAGTCCCACAAATAGAATTTTCTAAGAGTTGCTAAACTGGTCATGGATTCATAATCTATTAGCTTGGAAAGTATTTTCCTAAATTCCCTACTTAAAACTTTCAATAGCACCCATGCTAGACAGCGGCAGTTATCAACTTGGTGCTCCTGGGAGGAAGGATCCTCAATTGGGGTTTTCCTTTATCAGATGGTGGGCATTTTCTGGATTGCTGAAAGATGTGGAAGGCCCAGCCCACTGGGTTGTAAAACAAAGCAGGCTGAGCACCAGAGGAGCAAGCCAGTAAGCAGTGTTCCTCCATGTTCTGTGCTTCAGCTCCTGCCTCCGGGTTCCTGCCTTGAGCTCCTGCCTAGGCCTCCCCTCTAGAAAGCTGGAAGGTGAAATAAACCCTTTTCTCCCCCAAGTTGCTTTTGATCAGTGCTTTACCACAGCAACAGGTAAAGTAACTAGAGTAGCATCCAACAGGACAACATTGCTTCAGGACAAAATAAAGGCCGTGATCAATGCCATAACCTCCGGATTCCCTCCCATCATTTTCTGATGCTATATACTCAACTGTTCCTAATGCCAACCATTTCTGTAGTTGCTTATTAACCCAGGAAGCCAAAACCCAAAAGACAGAAGGCGGGGGACATGTAGAGGTGGGGAAGGTTGCTCACAAATCAGCACCGAGTCTTCCTGGCACACTGATCGCTCCTCGGGGGCCACTGGAATTCTTACACCAAAATGTTGCACCAAGATGCACACATGGATGCACATATAATCTGAATGTCTCTGTCCCCTTCAACTCATACTTTGAAGCCCTACTGGCCCCCGAGGTGGTGGTTTTAGAACATGGGACCCTGGATGTGTGACTTATGTCATAAGGGAGAGCCTTGATGAATAGGGCCAGCACCCTTATAAAAGAGACTTCCGAGAGATGGCCCTTCCCTCTCATCATTTCCCAGACATTTAGAAATGGATCGGTCTGTCTACTCCTCCATCCCCACCACAAGCTCAGAGCGCCATCAAGACTCCAATCCCTGCAACCCAGCACAGGGATGGCCCAGGCGTATGGTGAGCTATGATGGCCTCTCCTCCCAAAGGGTAGAGCTAATGACATCACATAGGGGTGAGTTTGGCCCACTTTTGCCCTTCTGCCTTCCACCTTGTGGTGATGCAGTAAGAAGGCTTTGCCAGATGCCCATGGCTTGATCTCAGACCTCCTGTCTTCCAGAACAGTGAGCTAGCAGATTTCTACTTATAAATTGCTAGACCTCAGTACTCGGTTAAAGCAGCATGAAGCAGGCTAAGTCATGATCCCTCCTGTCTGTCTGCAGGCCTACATCCCTAAAGGCTTGAGGCAGATGGACTTTTGGAATTTTTAGAATGGTAACTCTCCTGAATGAAGGGAAAGGACATTCCTGCTTGTTGTGGTGCTTTAAATTTCTTCAAGAGGAACCATTAAAAAAGTAGCATTTTCCTTTCAACTGTCTAGAAGAGGAATGAGTTAGGCAAAATTCACCTTAAAAAGTGATCAATTATCCTAAATGATTCCTATTTCTTGCTAGCAGAGGACATTAGAAAGAAGTGCTGCAAAACACATGTTTGCGTATGGGCAGAGAAGGATGCCTTGAGGTCAGGAGGCAAACGTCATAGCTGTAATAGGGCTTCCACCAGACGATGGGATTATTTGCTACAAGAGTTCTACAGAGCATGCTGGGCTGTGAGCTCAAGGCTCTCAGAATTTGAGCAAGACAAGAAGCCCAGCTATCTCATGGGGGCAAGCCCAGGTCCACCCGTCTCCATACTCCCCCAGCAGAGTGGACCCCAAAGGCACATGCTTAAGAAACTATTCCCCATGAAAGACAGGAAAGTCCCTACCCAAGCTCCCTACAGTCTCCTCTTCAGCCCCCCAGACTTGCGCTGTAGATGGGTATTAGCTGAGGTTGTAGGAAACTACTGAGTGATTCCAAATCTCTAAGGATGGTTGGGGGACGCCAGGTGATGGAGATTCCTTATCTCTGAGGAACACTCGAACTCCTACAAGCCCTGCCCTCCTCCTGTGTTTCTCCCAAGACTGGCTGGATACTCCATTTTTTTTTTTTTTCTTTTTTGCCTCTCGAGACAGGGTCTCCCTGTAGCCCCAGCTGTCCTGGAACTCACTCTGTAGACCAGGCTGGCCTTGAACTCACAAAGATCTGCCTACCTCTGCCTCCCGAGTGCTGGGATTAAAGGCATGCGCCACCATGCCTGGCTTGGATACTCCATATTTTTTTTAATTTTATTTATTTTTTATGTGTATGAATGTACTGTCTGCATTGAAGGTCTGTGCACCCGTGTCGTGCAATGCTGTGGAGATCAGAAGAGGGTATCAGATTCCCCTGGAACTGGAGTTAAAGACGGTTCTCAGCCGCCATGTGGGTGCTGGGGATCGAACCTGGGTCCTCTGCAAGAGCAGTCGGCACTCTTAACCACTAGGCCATTTAGCCAGCCCCAATATTCCATATTTTGTAAAGGAAAACTGGAACTGCTGTGGTTTGTCCTTGCAAGAGCTCACATGTTAGAAGTTTCATTCTAAAAGCAGTGATATTAGGAGGAACTAGAACTTTAAAGAAGGAGGGACTTAGACCGAGCCTACTGAGGCAGGCCTTTAATCCCAGCACTTGGGAGGCAGAGGCAGGTAGATCTATGTGAGTTCAAGGCCAGCCTGGTAGTGAGTTCCAGGCCAGCTGGGGCTACAGGGAGACCCTGTGTCAAAAAAAAGAAAAAAAAAAGGGCAGGTAGGGCTTAAGGCAAGGTAATTAGGATATTGTTTAAGTGCTGCTTCCAGAAGCCATCCAGCATGTTGCACATGGAATGCCAGTGATTCCTCTGGCATCATGTTACTGCCCACCACGAAGACCTCTCCAGGGGCTGGACAAATGCTGCTGCCCAATATTGGCTTTCAGTCTCCAAAACTGTATGCTGAATAAACTCCTGTTCTTTATGATGTTATCCAGACTCTGGCATTTTGCTATAGCAATATAGCAAATAGAAAATAGAATCGCACATGAACTAACATGAGTTGAACACCTGCTATCTGCCAAAGAGGTCTGTTCCTACATTGTTCTCAATTGCTCTTCCTCACAAACAGGCATTGCTGTTCTTTGTCTTCAGCCACTTTCCCTGACTGCTTCATCCACATACAGGATGTAAATGGCCAGGCAGAGTGCTCTGCAAATATAAGTCATCAGAAGCAAAAATGCCCAGAAGCTGCAGTGCTTATCACGGCTTCAATTTTGTTTCCCTGAAAAGGAGATGTGGAAACCCTACCTTCAAACACAACCTTTGGAAATAGAGTCTTCACAGATCTAATTAGCCAGAAAGAGGTCGTATTGAGCTGGGTACACCTCATAACCAAGATGACTGGTGACAACTGGGGACAGTATGAATGTGGAGGTGGTTCCATGAAGATGAAGATGAAGGCTATAGAACTATAAGTCAATGAGTGCCAAGGTTGCCCCCTCCCACCCAAGCAGGAGGGAGGCAAGAAGGCTCTTGACGTTGTCAAC
Organism: Rhizomys pruinosus; assembly: GCA_009823505.1. Lineage (NCBI taxonomy): Eukaryota > Metazoa > Chordata > Mammalia > Rodentia > Spalacidae > Rhizomys > Rhizomys pruinosus. The sequence continues at coordinate 945,555 of VZQC01004221.1, forward strand.
ACGGCTGCATCATCAAGGAAGCTGACTGCAGGTGGCTCTGGCTCCATAGCCTGGGGGTTGACGGAATAAGAAGTGGGAAAGGATAAGCGAGCCAAGCATCTGCATCTCCCCTTTCTGCTTTTCTGTGCACTGTTCTGTTCCATGGCCCCTTCCACCATCATGGATGAACCTTCTGAAGTTGTAAGGAAAACAACCAGCCTTCCCTTAGATTTTCTGTCAGATCACAGCAATGAAAAATCTCACTAATACATTCTCCTTCCGCATCTGTTTCAGAGCCTGATGGCCAGGGGATGTGAACAGCTGACTTTGGGCATAAGACCCAGCAGTCACACCGTAGCCCTGTGAGGATCAGGCAAACGTAAGTGGGGTTAGCACTAGAGAAATGAGAACCCATTGACTGATGCCCTGTGTAAGATTCTTATTTTTGATTATATATCTATATCTGTGTGTGAGTACATATACATGACTACACATGACTTCAGGTTCCCATGGAGGCCAGAAGATGGCATCAGATCCTCTGGTGGGGAGGTATAGAAGGTTGTGTGCTGCCCAGTACAGACTGTGGGCACCAAACCTGGGTCCTCTGCAAGAGCAGCGAGCCATCTCTTCAGCACCCTCTAGGTGAGATTCTTTTCTAACATTTAATTTTCTCATTTTTTTATCTTATGTGTATAAATGTATTGTCTACATGTATGTCCATGAACCTGTTTCATGCAATGCCCTTGGAGGTCAGAAGAATTATCTAATAACCTGGAGTTATAGACAGTTGTTAGCCACCACATGGGTGCTGGGATTTGAAACTGGATCCTCTCTAAGAGCGGCCATCTCTCCAGCTCCTATGTTCGAGTCTTGAAGCTGTCTTGGGGACTTGATAGAATTTGTACAACAGTTGACAAGCTCTGTGGTTGCCAGGCCCCTCCTCCGTATGGGAGCTGACCCTCAGTGCTCCACAGCACCCTGGGAAACTTTCTGCAAACTGCTTCTGTCATCTAAGAACAAAGACTCAGGCATGAAATGTAGGTGGCCTTATATATTGCTGTGCCTTATCAATTTCAGAACCCCTAATACCCAGGATCTGTCACCTAACAGGATTCATGTGTGAGGACTAAACTGAGCAGCCCCCAGCTGCCTTAAAGTTTAATGACAGGTTCAAGAACACCTCTGAATAATCCTTGCCATGTTGTCAGTCAGAGCAGCACTGTGGCTCAACGAAGATTGTGTGACATTCTGTGTTTCATAGCAGCCACTCTAAAGAGAGGCTCTGAGACTTGCCCCGCTCATCTCTCAGTTTATTATGCGGAAAAACATAAGCCTTCTGTTTTCCCGCGCTGTTAACTTGGCACCTCATCTCACGTATAGGACTCCTATTAAAAGACACTATCTCCGGAAGTTAATCAGCCATTTAAAGAGCAAAGGTACTTTAGAGTCTGAGGATCTGAGGCTCATCTTCTGTGAAGAATGATGCTGTAGGCCAGGTGCACAGAGAGCCTCTGAGCTGGGTACCTGATTCTTCAGTCCTCTCGTTGATCAGGCAGCCACTTCAAAGATGGTAAAGTTGAGACTCCAAAGCTCAACTGACAAGGTCAAGGTCAAACACCTAGTAAAAGACAGAACCCAATGTCTCTGACTCAACTCAGGAGACTTCTCCCTACTTCATTCATTCATTCATTCATTCATTCATTCTGACAGAAAAGTCAACACATGTATTAAGTACAGCATGATGTTTTGAAGTATGTAAACACTGTGGAATATCTAAATCAAGCTAATTAGCATTATTTTACCTTTTTGTAGTGAGAATGCATGAAAAGGTCAAGCATTTTTAAAGAACTCTATTTCAGACACAGAGCAATAAGATTTTAAAGAAAATCATATTTTCCTACAAAAGACTTGGAATTATTTGTTCCAGTGGGTGTATGTTTGTTATTCTTTGAAAATTTCATGCATGTATACAATGTACTTTGATCATAGTCACCTCTCACACCTGCACCCTGTATGCCACACCACTAACCTGCCAGATAAGATGTGCCCATTGGGGAACAGTTGCAAGACTGTTGATGGGGAACCACCCACTCTCTTGATGGGCATGAGGGTTACTCCATAGGCAGGAAGTCAAGCCTCATGGTTAGTATGCAGAATTACGTCAGTAGTCAACTTGACACACCTGGGAGGAGGGAGGGACTCTCGATGAAGGCATTTCCTCATCTGTGAGGCATGTTCTTAATTGCTAATTGACTTGAGAGGCCCCATCCCATTGCAGGTGGTGCCCTCAGCAGGTGGTCCTGGGTTGTATAAGAAAGCAGGCTGGGCACAAGCCAGAGGAGCAAGCCAGTAACAGCGTTCTTCTGTGATGTGTGTTCTCGTTCTTGCCTCTGGCTTCCTGCGTTGAGTTCCTGTCCCAGCTTTCCTCAGTGATGAATGGGGATGGGGATATGTAAGCCAACTAAACCCTTTCTTGTCCAATTTGGTTTTGGTCAAAGTGTTTTATCACACTAACAGAAGCCAAACCCTGGGACAGCTAGGGAAGCCATAATCCCTGGGGGAGACTGTTGTCAAACTGCCATCTAAGTATTTATGTTTATATCCATAGATTTGTGCTTCTCTCAACATATGTCAGAGAAGCTTCTTATTGAAGTGGGTGGTGGGTAATGCAGAGACTTGTACCCATTCAAAGTCCTGAGAAGTGACTGTGAGTGCTCAGGATCAGATGGGACATCTAACTCAACCACTGAGAATTTTTTTGTTTCGTCTGTTGGTTGGTGCTGATTTTTAAGACGGGATCTCCCACATCATAAGCTAGCTTTCAATTTTTAATCTTGGAATGTCTCAAACAATAGCCAAATATACCTCCGTCAAAATAGAAAGGGAGGCAATGCTCCTTCTATGAGCTTTCTTTTCTCATGCAAATCCAACCTTGAATTCTTGATCCTCCTGCTCCATGTTCTGAGTATTGGGACTGCAGGCCAGGCCACTACGCCCCATGTATGTGGTGCTAGGAACTGAACCCAGGATTTGTGTGTGCTAGGCAAGCACTCTACCAACTGAGGTACCCCCTCGGCCCTGGGTGATGTTCTCCACAGCCATCCTGGCGGTGCCCATTCATTTGGGGAATGATTCTTCGAAGATGCAGGGCTTACAAACAGGACCAAGGAATAGTATTTTAAGAATTACCTTTAGTGGCAACCCTTCAGTTCTGAAGCAGGTAATTGAACTGAGCACTAATACTGTAGTACAAAAACAGGGTAAGCTCTAAAGACATAGGTCATCTGTGTAGATCTTCGGCCACCAAAGACAAAGACAAGGTGCTGTGATGGACATGGAACCACACAGAAAGGATCTGAAACTTTCTAGCTTGTCAGTTGACCTTGAGTAACCTCTCTGAGATTCTCTTTTTCCTTCTTTCTTTTTTTTTTTTGTCTACAGGGTCTCCCTTTACTCCCAGCTGGCCTGGAGCTTGCTATGTAGACTAGAATGGCCTTGAACTAACAGAGATCCACCTGCCTCTGCCTCCTGAGTGCTGGGATTAAAGGCGTGTGCCGCCACCATGCCCCGGTGATTCTCTTCTTCTTTATAAAATGAAACCCTCCCCTATCTCACAGGGTGCTTTGAATGCCCGATGTCCCCCACAGACTTGCGTGTCTGAACTCTTGGCCCCCAGCTGGTGGCACTGTTTTGAGAGGTTTTAGAACCTATGGGAGGTGGAGCCTTGCTGGAGGAAGCGGGTCACTGGGGGTGGGCCCTGTCCTGCTTGCTGTCTCTTCTCTGCTTCCTAATCTGCCCAAATGTCACCAAGAGACTCCTGCTGCCACCCCTTTCCTGCCATGATGCACCTCAAACCATAAGCCAAAGCCAAATCCGTCCTTCCTCACAGTTGCTACTGGTCACGGATACGGTCATCAAGGAAAGTAAGTCATACAGGTGCTTACAAGGATTAAACTAGCATAGGGCAGTCTCATAGGGTCATTATGTAATAGATGTTAGCCATCCTTATCAACCAAAGCAGTCTTCCCCCAAAATACTTCTAATACCATTGAGCATATAGCTTCAGGAACACCCATCCACAGATACCCAACACTAGTTCAGTTGGTAGAGTGCTTGCCTGCCATGCATGAAGCCCTACTAGGTTCCATCCTCATCACCACATAACCAGATGTAGAGGTGCACGCCTACCATACTGGTACTCCAGAGGTAGTGGCAAGATCAGGAGTTCAGGGTCATCTTCAGCTACATATCAAGTTCCAGGCCAGCTTAGGCTCAAAACAAATGCTCATCCAGATATCTAAGTTCTGGTACCTGTTGTATATGTTCAAGGCCAAGTCAGGCTTCAGAGTCTTTTGTACTCATGTGAGCTATGCCTCCCAGTGGAATGCAGTGAGGTTGGCCCTTACAACTGTTGCAGAAATGAAATAACAACATATTGAAGGCCTTGTCGTTACTGTTCTGCTGATTACTGCTCTGTAGCATAAGGATCCAGAAGGTGGGGGGGGGGACTTCTATTGATAGAAAAATTCAAAGCCTAACTTTTTTTTATGTGTATGAGTATATTGCCTGCATATGTGTGAGCACATCCATGTTGTGCAGAGCCTGCAGGGTTTGAAGAGGATGTCTCCAGTCCCCTTAAATCCTAATTCAAAACAAGACTAGCCAGTAACCAAGAGAGCCCTTTCCCCCACAGCAGAACTGACACCATACCAGAGAAGAATTAGCTAGATATTTATTGCAGAATTCTATGCAGTCAACTGCCTGACTGGGATTCATATCTTGGGAGAATTTTTTTTTTTTTTTGTCTTTTCGAGACAGGGTCTCCCTGTAGCCCCAGCTGTCCTGGAACTCACTCTGTAGACCAGGCTGGCCTTGAACTCACAAAGATCCGCCTGCCTCTGCCTCCCAAGTGCTAGGATTAAAGGCGTGCACCACCACGCCCGGCAGGGAGAATTTTTTCTTACAGTATATATTTCTTTTTCATTATGCTAGCTATCTATGTTCCTTATAGAAAAACTAGAAGTTGCTGACAAGCAAAAATAATGCTTAAATCACACATAATTCAACCACCCAGGGATAATAAACACTGTTAATATTTTTGGTGAATGTTCATTTAAATGTCATTGTAGATTTATCTACTTTTTACACAAACAGGATCACATTGTACATGCAACATTAAAACATGGTTTATTGACTGAGCAATATCAGGAACATCTCTCTGTGTGAATAAATGATCTTGTACTGTATAGCCTTCATCCAATGATGCACAGCAGTCTGTTTAAAAACACCACCCATATTTAAACAATCCTGAACTGTTGAACCCTTATGTTGTTTCAAACTCATGGTTTTGGTATTATAAACAGCACTATGATAAGGGCACCCGGGAGGAATGTGTTAGGAAGAAGGGGACAAGCAAGGACTTGATAGTGCGACAAATAAGGATCAATCCCTTGGGATGAAACAAATCTCAAAGGACAAGAAAAGAACAGCCCCAAAATACAAACAGAAAAAGATGGCAGCCACACTGGGGACAAGGGAAGTGGGGGATGATGTACAATGGATACACAGTTTTTGTGAAAAGCAAAAACATTCCAGAGAAGTGTATGGCCTGGTACTTACAGGTACCAAAAGTTCAAGAGCAGGGCTGAAGAGATGGCTCAGCAGAAGTCTTGGGTTCAAATTCCAGCACCCACATGGCAGCTAGCAACCATCTATAACTCCAGTTCTGGATCTGACGCCCTCTTCTGTCCTCTGCTGGTATTGCACAACATGGGAGCCCTTACATGTATGCATGCAATGCACACATAAAGTAAAAGTAAAGCATTGAAGTTCAAGAGGGTGTGGGCCTGGGGAGATAGCTCAGTCAGTACAGCCCCTGCTGCACAGGAGTGAGGACCTCAGCTCAGACCCCCAGCACCATCGTCCCAGCTCTGTGGAGGCAGAGACGGCCAGATCCTAGGAGCTCGCTGACCAGCCAGAGTGATAAAATCAGTGAGCTCCAGATTCTGCCTCAGAAAATGAGGCGGAGAGTGGTTGAGGGAAACACTGGATGTCACCCTCTGGCCCCTACATACAGACACTCGTACACACGTAAACATACAACATATACAAAATTAAGCAGGATTAAGATCTCATGTTATACATTTTTGTTTGTTTGTTTTTTGTCTTTTTGAGACAGGGTCTCCCTGTAGCTCCAGCTGTCCTGGAACTCACTCTGTTGACCAGGCTGGCCTTGAACTCACAGAGATCCTCCTGCCTCTGCCTCCCAAGTGCTAGGATTAAAGGTGTGTGCCACCAAGCCCGGCTCATGTTATATGTTTTTAAATACACATTTTTGTTTATTTTCTGAGAATTTTGTACGTGTACATGATGTATCTTGGTCATCTCCACCCCCTCAGCTCTGTCTGACCCTCCATCACTTCCCACTCCAACTTCAACTACTCTTCTTCTTATTTTTTAATATCCCCACTGAGTCCAGGTAGTTCTGCCCACAAGCACCCACGTACGGGCGCATGGCCAACCTACTCATCTGCACAACCTCAGAGAGAAATGATGCTCTCTCCCCAGCAACCCTCAACCACCAATGGACCCTGGGCTAGAGGTGGGGCCTCCTGCAGCTCCTTCATACACCTGTGCTGGAACTTTGACTGGCTTGACCTTGAGAAGGCTTTGCACAGGTCACAACAGCTTCTGGGAGTTCCTGGGAATAACTGCCATGTCATGTCTGGAAGACAGCATTTCTCAGCTCTCTTCCCCTTCCCCTGGCTTCTACGTTCTTTTGGGCTCCTCTTCCACCACGTTCCCTGAGCCTGGGGGAGTGGGGTCAATATAGACGTCCTGTTCAGTGCTGAGTGCTATGTGGTTTTCAATACACAGAAAAAGAAAGAGGGGGAAAAGAGAGAGAGAGAGAGAGAGAGAGAGAGAGAGAGAGAGGAGAGAGAGGGGAGAGAGAGAGAGAGGGGAGAGAGAGAGAGAGAGAGAGAGAGAGAGAGAGAGAGAGAGAACAGAAGAATTAAAACCCAGAACTTGTTGGAGAACTTTTCGCAAAGGAGGGAGAAGCTTCTGAGCATTAAGGTAGACACTATTTACTAATAAGCAACCTTGCAGAGTCAACTGGATTCTCTTCAAAAATCTATAAATGCAACATCATAAAATTGCTCCTCATGCCCTTGAATTCCCCACCCCACACACAAACAAAACAGAACCGTCACTGAGCCACTTCACCCATAGCACTGGGCTGTACACATGTCTACAACCTTTTCATCTTTCACAAAAACTATCCCCCTGCTACCGCTGTACAGCACTCCCCCTTGCAGCCTGAAGCACTTTCTGGAAGCTTGAGCCATGTCAGCCAACCCCAGAAGACACAAGAGCAAACCATAGAAACAACTCATTTTGGTGTTGGGGGAGAAGCAGAAAGAGTCAGATGGGCTCTGGCTTTGACAGCTGGGTGGGCAGAAGTGGTCTCACCACCTGCTTTCCCTGCATGGCCCATGAGGCCCATTCGCCTTCTGGTTTCAAAGTCCTCTCAGCCACTCTCTGTGACAGCTCAGAATTCAGTCTACTAGCTCTGCGCCTCAGACACGTCACAGCACTGTTTTATTGCTCCAGTCATTTCTATTTGCCTTCCACAAATCCCAAGAAAGTTAGGAAGCAATTTGGGGTGTAATTCCCCTCCAACGCAGAAGGATGATGACCATGTGTAGGGGCAGGATGCTGTTCAATTCTGAGATCACCAACTTGTCGTTGGTCACATGAATGTGAATGCTCGACCTGCTTGAAAACCTTTGCTTCTCACGTATCACCTCCACAAATCATGTTGTTCTTTGGCTTGATGAAGCCTGAGGATTAACGGAGGGGAGGCATCTGTGGACAGATGCTGTGCTGGATAGCTTTATGACACACCTGGGTTGAGGGAGCCTCAATTGGGAAATTGCTTCCATTGGACTGGCCTGTGGCTACATCTATGGAATATTGTCTTGATTGTTGAGTGATGTGGGAGGGCCCAGCCCATTGTGGGTGGTGCCACCCCTGGCAGGTTGTTGTATATTATATAAGAAAGCAGGCTGAGCATGGGCCAGAGGGGCAAGCTAGTAAGCAGTGTTCCTCCATGGCCTGTGCTTCAGCTCCTGCCTCCAGGTTCCTGCCCTGGGTTCCTACCTTGAGCTCCCTCAGTGATGAACTGTGACCCTGAAGCTGTGAGCCAAATAAACCCTTTTGTTCCCAAGTCGGTATTGATCAGAGTGTTTTATTACAGCAATTGAAGGCAGGCTAGACCAGATCCCATATAAGAAAAGTCTTAAGGAAACAAAACTACACAAGAACTTTCCACGCAGCTACCAACCATGGACTTGTTTGTGTCTGTGTGTATGTATATACATGTTCATGCGTGTGAGCATACATAAGGAGGGCAGAGGTCAACACCGGTATCTTATTCAATCGTTCCTTCCCTTGTTTCCTTGTTTGAGATGTGGCCTCTCAATGAACTTGGAACTCACCAGCACCTGACAGCCTCTGTCTCCTCCTGTCCAGCACTGAGATTTATAGACACGTGCTGCCATGCCCTGAGACAGGGTCTAGATGTAGAGCCCAAACTGGCCTCAAACTCATGATCCTCCTGCCTCTGCCTCCTGCATGCTACAATTACTTGTCTATACCACCACTCTGCTGTCTGTTAGCAAGTCTAGTGAAACTATGAAAGTACGCCATGAACTCTGAAGCTGACTCCTAAAAATCAAGTCTAAACATACAAGCAGACCCTGGGGAAAATGTCTGATATAACCCTTAATGAGAATCAACTATTTTTTATTGATGCTTTGTGTATTTCATACATCATTTTCCAATTCAGTTCAGGCATATTTCCCTTTCCCTTCCCCCCACCCAGCCCCACCCCATCCCAGATCGTGCATTCTGCCATAACTGTCCTGCATCTTTCTCTCAGTTTTTTTTTTCATTTTTTGGCAATAAGTGGATTCTTTATGAGTACAAGCATCCTTCATTAAAACCAATTTGCAGGCAAATTGTGCCCAAACCCACCCAGCCCATGGGTCCACCATCCAGTGGGGGGGGGGGAGGCTTGTATGTTCATCAAGTTGATCAATGAGTGTCCAGACTACTATCTTTTAGTTTCACCATTCACCCCAATCGCAGCCCTTACATTACTAACCACGCCCCTCTTCCACAGATTGTTCCCTAGGCTTAGAAAAGGGGCACAGGTGGACGAGAAGCAAGTCTACCTTTTTCTCTGGAGCTGTTGTCTTGGGACTCTGGTCAATTCTGGCTGTTTCCTTTCATGGGCTGACAGTTTGTCCAGGAATACCTTTCAATCCTACTATGAAGCACAAGCAATTAGATATATGGTATTTAAACAGTATCTAATAGTTATGGTAGGTTACTTTGGTATAGGCACATATGTTGGATGGTATGTTAATCTATGAGTTACTTTTTTTTCCTGTTAAATATGACAGGGTCTTACTGTGGCTTATAACATCTCCTAACCAGTAGAGGATGTAAGCTTGTGGTATCAGCCTTCGGTTATTCCTCCAAGGAGAGAGCTAATAGCCAATTAGATTTGGGATATACAGGCAAATGGCTGCCTTTGCTGCACAGTATTTCCAGGCAGGTGAGGTGTAGACAGAGGAGTCTTGCTTGACTCAAGGAGACCCATATTTGCTTTATTGGTTTAGTGACCTTTGGTAACACTCTCTGGTATTCCAGAGACCATCTGTACACTTGCATGTGTGGTCTCAATACATCTTTCCCATGTTAACATCAGGTCTTCGACAGCAGGGCCTTATCGCCTCTCTTCTTGCAGATATCCCAGTTTACAAGCAAGAAGCCTTTACATTTTGTGGGGGCTTGGGTCCCCTGGCCAACATCTCCCTTGATAGAATAATCCATTGCTGATGTCAGAGCTCTGTATTAATATATTTTGCTTAAGTGCATAGCTTAAGGAGACTTTAGTATTATATTTGGTTCTGAATAGAGAATAATCCTTTTCACAGTTCCTGTGTCTATTAGTCTATTAAAGAAGGCAGTTTTACTGGTTTTGTAAGAGATTACCTCTATTTCAATTTCAGCCATCTCATATTTGACAAGGGGGCCAAGAAGCCACAATGGAGAAAAGACAGCATCTTCAGCAAGTGGTGTTGGCAAAACTGGATCACCACTTGTAGAAGAATGAAATTAAACCCCTACCTCTCGCCCTGTACAAAAGTCAACTCCAGATGGTTAAAGACCTCAACATGAAACCCCAAACTCTGAAGGTGATAGAAGAAAAAGTTGGCAGCAGACTACAAGACATAGGCGTAGAAAAAGACTTCCTAAATCAGACAGCAGCTGCACAAATTAAGGTCGACAATTGACAAATGGGACCTCATCAACTCAAAAGCTTCTGTAACATCAAAAGAAACAAGGAAGTGAAGAGAAATCCCCAGAGTGGGAGGAAACCAACAAAGCATTGATTTCCAAAAAAAAAAAAAACAAAAAAAATAAAAAAAAAAAAAAAAAAAAAAAAAAGACCCACTCATAGATGGAGCAAAAACTGAACAGAGACTTCACAAGTTGAGGAATTAGAGATGTCTGAGAAACACCTCAAGAACTGTCAACAATCACTAATCATTAAGGAAATGCAAATGAAAACCATTTTAAGATATCATCTTACTCCAATAAGACTGGCTAGGATCAAGAAAACAAATGATACCAAGTGCTGGAGCGGTTGTGGGGAAAGGGGAACAACTCATCCACTGCTGGTGGGAATGTAAACTCGTACAGCCACTATGGAAAGCATGTGGAGAACCCTTGGAAGACTTGGAATGAACTTGCCACCCGACCAGCATACCACTCCTGGGCATGTACCCTCAAGACTTACGACCACACAGAGATACATGCATGGCCATGTTATTGAAGCTCTCTTCACAATAGCAAAGAATGGAACCAACCTAAATGCCCCTCAACTGCGAGTGGATAAATGTGGTACATCTACACAATGGAGTTCTATGCAGCAGTAAGAAAGACGACATCCGACGCTTTGCAGGAAAATGGCTGGAGCTAGAGGACATCATGCTGAGTGAAGTAACACAGTCCCAGAAAAAACAAACGCAGATGGTATCCTCATCTGTGGATGCTAGTGCCAATTACCCAGTTTGTAAGTATTTCTTGTGTAGGGCCCCCTGAGCTTTTTGTACAAAGCAGTTGGGCATAATGCCTTTTGGAAACAACAACAACAACAGAAAGGACTGCATCAAAGAACTGACTGAAACAGTGAACTTCTGCTCAAAACAGTCAACTTCCTCATGGAGAATATTGAGAAAGACTGACAAAGAGATGAAAAGCATGTTTGGCAGAATGCATGAGCTCTGGTGGGGTGGGGGAATGGGCGGGAACACGGGTCTAGATTTGTTAAAAATAAATAAATAAATTTATGTGGAAAAAAATAAATAAAAATAAAAAGAGATTACCTCTATAATAGTTGTCTCCAATGAGCATCAACTTTTAAAATTTTACATTGAATTATCAGTTAGGAATCACCACATATTTGAAAATCTTTCCTGCAGTGTAGAGAACCCTTGGAAGATTCGGAATGAACTTACCACCTGACCCAGTCATACCACTCCTAGGTATGTACCCACAAGACTCATCTTACCACAGAGATACATGCACAGCCATGTTTATTGCAGCTCTCTTCACAATAGCAAAGAGCTGGAACCAACCCAAGTGCCCCTCAACTGACGAGTGGATAGAGAAAATGTGGTACATCTACACAATGGAGTTCTATACAGCAGTAAAGAAAGATGGCATCATGGGCTGGAGAGATGGCCTAGTGGTTAAGAGCACCTACTGCTCTTGCAGAGGACGGGGGTTTGATCCCCAGCACCCACATGGTGGCTGAGAACAGTCTTTAACTCCAGTTCCAGGAGAATCCGATGCCCTCTTCTGACCTCCATGGCATGGTATGACACGGGTGCACAAACCTACATGCAGACAGTACATTCATACACATACAAAAAATAAATAAAAAATTTTAAAACATTTTTAATAAAGAAAGATGACATCATGAACTTTGCAGGTAAATGGATGGAGCTAGAAGATATCATGCTAAGTGAAGTAACACAGTCCCAGAAAAACAAACGATGAATGATATCCCTCATTTGTGGATGCTGGCACCAATTACCTAATTGTATGGCAAAATGAGCAACGTTAATATGATCTGAAAACAACTGTGCTCTTATATTGTGAATCCCTTAAAAAATAAATAAAAATTTAAAAAGAAAATATTTCCTAGAAGTATTACACAATTGTCATGTTTCTCCTAAAGGTGCAAAGTGTTGGAGTTCCATCTCAAGTCTTTGAAGAAAAGAGCAAGTTTTAAAATCAAAAGAAATGGTGTGGTGGTGCATGTCTTTAATCTCAGGATTCAGGAGGCAGAGACAGGCAGAGCTCTATGAGTTTGAGGCTAGCCTGGTCTATATAGGGAGTTCCAGGCCAGCCAGAGCTACATAATGAGAAACTGTCTCCAAAAAGGTAAATTATGGAGAGATAGATGGCTCAGTGTTAAGGGCACTTAGTGTTCGAGTAGAGAATCCAGCTCAGTTCCAGCACACACAAGGAAGCTCACAAACGCCTGTAACTACAGTTCCAAGGGGTCAGATGGCCTCTTCTGGCTTCTGCAGGCTCTTGCATGCACCTTACGCACATAAATTCACACAGGCACACACGCAAACACATACACAGAAAATAATCTTTTTAAAAATTCAAAGTAACCCCTTAAGTTGACTCTGTACAGCACTGTTAAACTTACTGATAATGAGGCTCAATATTATTGTTCCACTATGTGCACTTGTTCTGTGGACTATAGTTTTAAAAAATATTTTAAAGGAAATGTAAAGTGAGTTAAATGTGAAATGTTGTCATGAAATGTTTCAAAATGAAACCAGAAATTGATATGAAACTCTGTCAGCAAAAGCCCAATTAACTTTAATAGCAAAACCAAGGCTGGGAAAAGAAAGTGAAATGTTTTTATCATTAAAAGGAGAAACGAGGGGCTGGAAGGTGGATTGGTGGTCTAGCGCTTGCCTAGCATTCTCGAAGCTGGAGGAAGATGGGGAGGATGATGCATGGCAGCATGAACTCCATCATCTAACTTGAAGAGCAGTTTGGATGCAACCTTCACAGTCCCACCAAAGCCAACACAAAATGAAAGCACTTTTTCTATGCCAAAATACTTGTCATGAAATGGAGATATAAAGAATCAGGCAGAGAAATGAAAGTTTAATGTGCTCAGAATAGCTATTTGAGGGCAATGAGAGAGCTCAGTGGGTAAAGATGCTTTCAATAAGACTGATGACCTGAGTTGCATCCCCAGGATCCACACGGTGGAAGGACAGGACTGATTCCTGGGATTGGTCCTCTGATCTCCACACAAACACTGTGGTGCATACACACATAAATAAATGCAATGAAAAGATTTAAATATCCATTTGAGAATGACAACTTCTAAATATTGAATACTTGCAATATCTTTCACATTTGAAATGATTTTTGGTGTTAATGATTCCTTCTTCCACTGTTTTTATTATCAAATATTTATAGTAAATAAACATAATTTTTACATGTCATTGAAATAAATCAGTTGATATAAGCCAGGTATTTATTATATAGGATGATTTTTTTCTATACAAAAAGATCTTTGACTAAGTCTATCAGAGATATTATTTTTAGACCCACTCATCGTGACCTTCAAATTTGAAGTATGTAGAGCTCTATGTAAAAAAAGAGGTCAGAAAAAGTTAGGACTTGAAGAATTCTTGAGGATTCTCGGGGGTTCCAATTTTTTGTTCTCTTTTTGTCAAAATTTTTAGTTTATTTAAAAAAATTTATTTTTTTTTATTTATTTCCGTATGTGTATGAATGTATTGTCTGCATGTAAGTCTGTGCACCCGTGACGTGCAACGCCGCGGAGGTCAGAAGAGGGTGTCGGACTCCCCTGAAACTGGAGTTCTCCTGGAATTGGAGTTTCAGACGGCTTTCGGCCGCCATGTGGGTGCTGGGGATCGAACCTGGGTCCTCTGCAAGAGCGGTCAGCGCTCTTAACCGCTAGGCCATCTCTCCAGCCCCTTAGTTTATTTTATATGTATGAGTGTTTTGCCTCCATTTATGTAAGTGTACCCATGTCATACAATTCCTGCCAGAAGAGGGTGTTGAATCCCTTTGGAACTGGTGGTTATAAGCCACCATGTGTGTGCTGGGAATTGAACCCAGGTCCTCTGCAAGAGCATCCAGTGTTCTTAACCACTGAGCCATCTCTGTGGCCCCCGGTTTCTCATTCTTAATTCTCAATATTCCTGTCAAGTTTGGAAGCAATATTTCCTGCCCCTCAAAACATCTGAAAGTTTGCATTGAAGTCTAGCTCAGTAGTCAGGTAAACATCATTGCATTTGGGTAAACAAGTACACCCAGGCCTTCTTTACTGGCATTACTAAGTACCTGAAGGCTCAAATTGAAAAATTCCTTCCTGGAACCTTGAATTTGCAGAAAATTCTTTCAAGAAGACCATGGTGGGGAGTGGAGGGGATATTAAGGGAGAAGGGAAGTGAGGAAAGAGAGGGTAATGTAATAAATGGGACAGGAAAGCAGAGGGGGTGAGTGGGAGGAGAAAGACCAAAAAGAAGGAAGCAAGGGAGAGGAGAGGGTGGCAGCAGAGAGGAGTGAGTAAAAAAATAGACCTGCGAAAACACCACCAGGTAAAGACACAACTTGATATGCTAACTTTAAAAATGAATTTAGCAGCCGGGCGTGGTGGCACATGCCTTTAATCCTAGCAGTTGGGAGGCAGAGGCAGGTGGATCTTTATGAGTTCAAGGCCATCCTGGTCTACAGAGTGAGTTCCAGGACAGCTGGAGCTACAGGGAGACCCTGTCTCGAAAAGACAGAAAAAATAAAAAATAAAAAAATAAAAATGAATTTAAAAAAGAATACTTGCTCCTATACTATTATTCAAATTTATCACCATCTAAAGGTAGGTGGTACCATCCCATGGACTGAGATCCCATGGTAAAGGGTAAAGGATGGCTAAACACCAGCATCTATATCACTCTGCTTCTTGGCTGGGGATGGACTGTGGCCAGCTTCCCCATGCACCCGCCACCATGACTTCCCTCCATGACAGACTGTACTTTAGGCATTTTGCCACATCAACGGTAAGAATTAATACACCTTCAAAATCCCTGTACTGACGTTCTAACTCCCAGTATTACTCGGGCTTCAAGGATGGACTATTGAGAATGTCCCAACTCTTAATCAGCCTTGAACCCAACTTGTGAGTCCCTGTTTACACGCTAATTTTAAGAAAGTGGAAACATGGTAATTGCTCTCCTTATAATGTGAAATCCTATGTGAAAGGATGGAAGGCCAAAGATTAGATAAAGGGAGGGAGGAGAGGGTAGCAGGAGTTCCTTAGTTATGGCAAAGGAAAGGCTATTTCTTCCTGGTAGACATGGTCATTTTATAGATTTAGTTTTTATTCTCTCTTTAGTTCTTTTTAATCTGCTCTGTGGCATGATTTTTTGGTCAAAAGGATGGGATCTGAGATGCAGCTCTTGCTCTGGATAGAGACATGAATTTCTGAACTGCCAGGAAGAATCTAAGATTACTATCCAGCAGGTGATTTTCTAGCAAAGAACAAACACACACCATTATCCCCTTCCTAAAGCCCAGCGGGTCTGTCAATCATTTAACCAGGAAAACAGCCTCAGAAAAGCTATCTATCTGTTCCAGAGACTTTAGATAATAGTATAGAACCACCCTCAACATGTAGGTAGGCACGACAGTCCCTCTAGCCGTCTTCCCTCCTCCTCTCCTGAGAGCATTTTCCTCCACAGGGTCCCTTTGGTCTCTGCCCACTCTCACCCCTGAGAGTAGCTCATATTCTACTGTAACAAACTCTGTCTTCGACCCTGTGCTCTGTGTCTTTGTAAAAAAATATTTTACTTATTATTTTTATTTTATGTGTATGAGTGTATCGCCTGCACGCAGGTAAGTTCACTTGTGCTAGGTTCAGTGCCTATGGAAGTCAGAAAAGGGTGGTCAGATACCCTGGACCTGGAGATACAGATGGTTGTTAGCTGCCATGTGGGTGCTGGGAATCCAACCTGGGTTCTCTGCAAGAGGAGCCAGTGCTCTTAACCACTGAGCCACCTCTCCAGCCCCCACTGTGTGTCTTGTTTGAATCCTTATGATGAAGATCACAAGGACTAGGGAGCTGAGAGGAAACAAGAATGAAGCGCCAGCAACCTTAGAATGTAAATTCGTTTGAAGACAGCGCCTTTAACGAAGTAGTTGAGGGGGTCTGATTCCTTTAACATATATTACATATACACATATGTATATGTAATTTTTTTTTTGGTCTTTTTGAGTCAGGGTCTCCCTGTAGCCCCAGTTGGCCTTGAACTCACAGAGATCCACCTGCCTCTTCCTCCTGGGTGCTGGGATCAAAGACATGTGCCACCACGCCTGGCTCTATTCTGTTTCTTTAGAGAACTCTAGTACATAAATATTGGATACCAAGTCTAATGACCTAAGCTCTATCCCCAGCTCCCAAAATGTATTCTTCAACCTCCACAGGCATGCTGTGGCATGTGTCGTGCAGCCATACACACACACACACACACACACACACACGCACACACACGCACACACACTCACACACACACACACACACGCACGCACACAAACACACATGCATGCATGCACACACACACTAAATGTAAAATTTTATAAAATAAAGAAGCAGTTAAGGTAAACTGAGATCATATCAGTCAGCCCTCTTATGATTTCTGTGCTCATAAGAAAAGCAAATTGAGGGCTGGAGAGATGGCCTAGTGGTTAAGAGCACTGACCGCTCTTACAGAGGACCCGGGTTTGATCCCCAGCACCCACATGGCGGCTGAAAACCGTCTGAAACTCCAATTCCAGGAGAATTCCAGTTCCAGGGGAATCCAAGACCCTCTTCTGACCTCTGTGTCATTGCACAACATGGGTGCAACAAACCTGCATGCAGACAGTACATTCATACACATACAGAAATAAATAAAAAATTAAATTAAAAAAAAGAAAAGCAAATTGAGAAAGACTTAGGAAAATTCATATAAAAACAGAAAGAGGCTGTTGGCCTCCCACAACCCAAGTAAAGAAAATAAGTCAGCTGGGACCTTGATCTCAGATTTCCAACCCCCAGAACTGTGAAAACTGAATTCCTATTGTTTAAGAAAATCAAGCTGTGGCACTGTGTCGTGGCAGCCTCGACAAGCAGATATCTACCAACCCAGATCCCACCCTGACTTATTTTCAAGTCTGTCACTCATTTGCATTCCCTTGAGGTCAATCCCTAAAGCAGCCAAATTATTAACTCTCTGAATCCACCAGAATGAATGGGCCTTCTTAATTTCTTTAATCAAAAAGAGAGTCCCCAAAAAAGCATGTTTTTGCTAGTAGGATGCAGCAACATAATCAAATAGGCACTATATGTTTTAATGAATAATTTATATACTGCACTGGTATTAGCTCTGCAATTATCTCCCTACCACTCGCTGGGACCTCGCAACAATTATTAATATATTAGTGCACTGATTATTGAGATTGCAGAGCAACTTCAATCAAGTCAATGAAAGAAATGAAAAAATAATAGAAGTTATATGTTCTACAATATGTAAGATCCACAGACCTGCTACAAAAAAAAATTTTTTTAAGCGAAGCAGAAAAGTGCAATTGGTTGAAATATCAAGCATTTACATGGCTGTGATGAACATCGCTTTTGTACAATAATTGACTCAATCAGTCCAGTCGCTGCTTCAGGGACTGGAAAAATCATGCAAATTGAACAAAATGCATTTAAAATGATCAAAGATGGGAAAGTCAGGGGCTTGTATAACAAGAGAACGGGAAAACAGCAAGGCAGAGCATGGTTCTGTTTTTAGCAGAGGACTTAGTAGTGTCCTGCAAACATGGTGTAATCAGACTCACTTCCATGAGCAACACAAGACGTGTGTTGCTCTGCGCTGTCTTGTGGTACTTACTCTCCCTTTTCTAGTCTGCTAGCTGTCTCCTCTTCACTTGGAAGGCCCTGATCTGTTTTCCTCAGGCCTTGGGTTTTACATCTTCTTAGTCACATTTATTGCTTCTCTGTTCATATATGGCATTTTGAATCATATCCACATCGATTCAGATGCCCTTGTTGGAAGGTCCATGTTACTGTGTGTCTGGGGGGCAGGGAGGAGGTGTGCAGTAAACAGAAACAGTCCTGTCGTCAAGGTATTTCTCATGTAGAGTGGACAAGCATTTACAAGGCATGGCAAATATTTCTGTATTGGTGTTCTCTAAAGAAACAGAATAGATAGAATGAAAAAATATATATGTGTGTGTGTGTGTGTGTATGTGTGTGTGTGTGTGTGTTAAAAGGGGGTTTATGGAGCTGGAAGAGATGGCTCAGCAGAGGCTGCTCTTGCAGAGGACCTGGGTTCAGTTCCCAGCACCCATGTGGTGGCTAACAACTGTCCTAACTCCAGTTCTGAAGGATCTGACATCCTCTTCTGACCCCTGTGGGCACTGCATGACATGGGTGCACTTACATGCATGCAGGCAATACACTTAAATACATAAAATAGAAATAATAAATAAAATATGTTAAAGGGGGTTTATTAGACTGGCTTACATGATACGATCTGGATAGCCCAACTATGGCTGCACCATGTTGGAGAGGCTGAGAATTCAGTAGTGCTCAGCCCACAAAGCTAAATATCTCAGTGGTCCAAATCTGGCACTGAAACCCTGGAGGATTCCTGGAAAGCTACTGGTCTTCAGTCTACATTGGCTCTGATATTTGTGAAGGACTGCCAGAGCAACAGGGTAGATGAACTTGCCAGAAGGAGTAAAGATAAGCAGGAAAAGCCAGCGTTTATTTCTTCCACATCTGCATGTCCTGCTCATAGTGGACAGAGAAAGTATTTAATATGGAAGGCTGCTTGACCCCCTGTTCCTAGGACTTTCTGCCCATGCCCTGTCATATACAGTGACTTTCCATAAGTGATGCTCATTCATGAATGCAGAACGATAAATGAATAATGTGGATGAGCATCACTTATATGACATTGGATGAAAGAAGCCAGACATTAGAGGGTGGTCCTGTGTGAGGCCTGGACAATGTATGGAAATGCTGTGCCAAGGCCATATTAACACGCATGGGTAGAAGTCAGGGAAGCAGGGGCAGCAGTAGTCACAGGAGAGCCATGTTCAAAAGGTTTCTCAAGACCTTCTCTTTTTTTCTTTTTTTTCTTTCTTTTTCTTTCTTCTTTTTGAAACAGGGTATCCCTATGGCCCCAGCTCGCCTGGAACTCACAGAGATCAGCCTGCCTCTGCCTCCCGAGTGCTAGGATCAAAGGCATGCCCCACTATGCCTGGCTTAAAGATGGTTCTCAACCGCCATGTGGGTGCTGGAAATCGAACCCGGGTCCTCTGGTAGAGCAGTTAGTACTCTTGACCACTGAGCTATCTCTCCAGCCCCATCTTTTTTCTTTTAGTAAATAAGTTTGTGTGCTGTGGGTGTGTATGTGTGCATATATGTGCACACATGTGCATGTGCCCATGCATGCATAGGTATGTTACAGGCTAATAAGTTTAAACTAATATAGGTCTCAAGGGCTAAAGGAGTTTTCTACACCAGGTCACAAAGGAGTTAAGATATATGTTTTGGGGCTGGAGAGATAACTCAGGAGTTAAGAGTCTTACTGCTCTCTCAGAGGACCCAAATTCAGTTCCCAGCACCCACACTGAGCAGTTCACAACCACCTATAACTCAGCTCCAAAAGCCTCCACAGAAACTGCATTCGTGCACAAACACATACATAGACACACATACACACATAATTAAAATTAAACATAAAAGGTATATGTTTGATGCAGCCTCTTAATATCCACAGGCTGGTGAGATCAGCAGAAATTCAGGTTGCAGTGTAGTAAAAATCAGTGACTGCCTACTCTCTTCAGCAGCACGTATACTGATATTTGAATGATACGAAGCTTCCCTTGGCTCCTGTGTAAGGGTAACATGTCAATTCAGGAAGTGTTCCATTTTTTTATAATAAATACCAGTTCCTGAAGAAAATAACTGATTGTAACTATTTTATTTTATTTTTTTTTAATATATTTTTTTTTATTTATTTCTGTATGTATATCAATGTACTGTCTGCATGCAGGTCTGTGCACCCGTGTCGTGCAATGCCACGGAGGTCAGAAGAGGGTCTTGGATTCCCCTGGAGCTGGAGTTCTCCTGGAATTGGAGTTTCAGACGGTTCTCAGCCGCCATGTGGGTGCTGGGGATCGCTGTGAGGTATGCTACGGGTTCAGGGGTGCATGTAGCGAGAGCGTGTGAGTGAGGCCACGTAGGTGGAGAGGGATATTAAGGGAAGACATGATGGAGGATAGCAGGAGGCATTGGTGGGGATTTAGAGATTCGTAAGATGATGTGAGAAGAAGGAGTGAGAAGGAGAGGGTATTAGGGGAGCATGTGATGGACACACGAGGTTGAACACGGGTGGTAATAGGAGCGAGAACCCAAGTGAGGTTGGAGGAGTGGATTAGGGAGCATGATGAGGAGGCGAGGGATGGTGAACTGGGATAGGCAGCTTAGTGAGGAAGCACCAGGGGTTGGAGGGGATTTACGGAGCTGTCGCAGGAGCAGGAAAGGTTGGAGTGGGATAGAGAGAAGAGGCTGGACGAGATTAAGGAAAGTGGCAAGGAGTAGTGGGTGAGATTTAGGTTGGCTGCGTTATAGGATTCACGGGGTGAAGCGTGGTGGTTGAAGAGTCTTGTTGAGGGAGCACCTGAGCTTGGAGGGAGATTAGAGAGATGTGAGGAGCACCGAGGGTGGATGGGGATTTAGGAGCTTGTGGGGAGCAACGGGGTGAGGGGGGATAAGGAAGCTGTGTAGGCAGCACGGAGGTGGTAGGCGGAATTAGGAGCTGTGAGAGCAGGAGGTGGAGAGGTGAATTAGGGTGTGAGATGCTAGGAGGTGGAGAGGCAAGCTGAACAGGCATTAGTCATTATATATATGATATGGGGGATTAGGAGCTGTGAGGAGCAGGAGGTGGAGGGGGATTAGGAGCTGTGAGGAGCAGGAGGTGGAGGGGGATTAGGAGCTGTGAGGAGCAGGAGGTGGAGGGGGATTAGGAGCTGTGAGGAGCAGGAGGTGGAGGGGGATTAGGAGCTGTGAGGAGCAGGAGGTGGAGGGGGATTAGGAGCTGTGAGGAGCAGGAGGTGGAGGGGGATTAGGAGCTGTGAGGAGCAGGAGGTGGAGGGGGATTAGGAGCTGTGAGGAGCAGGAGGTGGAGGGGGATTAGGAGCTGTGAGGAGCAGGAGGTGGAGGGGGATTAGGAGCTGTGAGGAGCAGGAGGTGGAGGGGGATTAGGAGCTGTGAGGAGCAGGAGGTGGAGGGGGATTAGGAGCTGTGAGGAGCAGGAGGTGGAGGGGGATTAGGAGCTGTGAGGAGCAGGAGGTGGAGGGGGATTAGGAGCTGTGAGGAGCAGGAGGTGGAGGGGGATTAGGAGCTGTGAGGAGCAGGAGGTGGAGGGGGATTAGGAGCTGTGAGGAGCAGGAGGTGGAGGGGGATTAGGAGCTGTGAGGAGCAGGAGGTGGAGGGGGATTAGGAGCTGTGAGGAGCAGGAGGTGGAGGGGGATTAGGAGCTGTGAGGAGCAGGAGGTGGAGGGGGATTAGGAGCTGTGAGGAGCAGGAGGTGGAGGGGGATTAGGAGCTGTGAGGAGCAGGAGGTGGAGGGGGATTAGGAGCTGTGAGGAGCAGGAGGTGGAGGGGGATTAGGAGCTGTGAGGAGCAGGAGGTGGAGGGGGATTAGGAGCTGTGAGGAGCAGGAGGTGGAGGGGGATTAGGAGCTGTGAGGAGCAGGAGGTGGAGGGGGATTAGGAGCTGTGAGGAGCAGGAGGTGGAGGGGGATTAGGAGCTGTGAGGAGCAGGAGGTGGAGGGGGATTAGGAGCTGTGAGGAGCAGGAGGTGGAGGGGGATTAGGAGCTGTGAGGAGCAGGAGGTGGAGGGGGATTAGGAGCTGTGAGGAGCAGGAGGTGGAGGGGGATTAGGAGCTGTGAGGAGCAGGAGGTGGAGGGGGATTAGGAGCTGTGAGGAGCAGGAGGTGGAGGGGGATTAGGAGCTGTGAGGAGCAGGAGGTGGAGGGGGATTAGGAGCTGTGAGGAGCAGGAGGTGGAGGGGGATTAGGAGCTGTGAGGAGCAGGAGGTGGAGGGGGATTAGGAGCTGTGAGGAGCAGGAGGTGGAGGGGGATTAGGAGCTGTGAGGAGCAGGAGGTGGAGGGGGATTAGGAGCTGTGAGGAGCAGGAGGTGGAGGGGGATTAGGAGCTGTGAGGAGCAGGAGGTGGAGGGGGATTAGGAGCTGTGAGGAGCAGGAGGTGGAGGGGGATTAGGAGCTGTGAGGAGCAGGAGGTGGAGGGGGATTAGGAGCTGTGAGGAGCAGGAGGTGGAGGGGGATTAGGAGCTGTGAGGAGCAGGAGGTGGAGGGGGATTAGGAGCTGTGAGGAGCAGGAGGTGGAGGGGGATTAGGAGCTGTGAGGAGCAGGAGGTGGAGGGGGATTAGGAGCTGTGAGGAGCAGGAGGTGGAGGGGGATTAGGAGCTGTGAGGAGCAGGAGGTGGAGGGGGATTAGGAGCTGTGAGGAGCAGGAGGTGGAGGGGGATTAGGAGCTGTGAGGAGCAGGAGGTGGAGGGGGATTAGGAGCTGTGAGGAGCAGGAGGTGGAGGGGGATTAGGAGCTGTGAGGAGCAGGAGGTGGAGGGGGATTAGGAGCTGTGAGGAGCAGGAGGTGGAGGGGGATTAGGAGCTGTGAGGAGCAGGAGGTGGAGGGGGATTAGGAGCTGTGAGGAGCAGGAGGTGGAGGGGGATTAGGAGCTGTGAGGAGCAGGAGGTGGAGGGGGATTAGGAGCTGTGAGGAGCAGGAGGTGGAGGGGGATTAGGAGCTGTGAGGAGCAGGAGGTGGAGGGGGATTAGGAGCTGTGAGGAGCAGGAGGTGGAGGGGGATTAGGAGCTGTGAGGAGCAGGAGGTGGAGGGGGATTAGGAGCTGTGAGGAGCAGGAGGTGGAGGGGGATTAGGAGCTGTGAGGAGCAGGAGGTGGAGGGGGATTAGGAGCTGTGAGGAGCAGGAGGTGGAGGGGGATTAGGAGCTGTGAGGAGCAGGAGGTGGAGGGGGATTAGGAGCTGTGAGGAGCAGGAGGTGGAGGGGGATTAGGAGCTGTGAGGAGCAGGAGGTGGAGGGGGATTAGGAGCTGTGAGGAGCAGGAGGTGGAGGGGGATTAGGAGCTGTGAGGAGCAGGAGGTGGAGGGGGATTAGGAGCTGTGAGGAGCAGGAGGTGGAGGGGGATTAGGAGCTGTGAGGAGCAGGAGGTGGAGGGGGATTAGGAGCTGTGAGGAGCAGGAGGTGGAGGGGGATTAGGAGCTGTGAGGAGCAGGAGGTGGAGGGGGATTAGGAGCTGTGAGGAGCAGGAGGTGGAGGGGGATTAGGAGCTGTGAGGAGCAGGAGGTGGAGGGGGATTAGGAGCTGTGAGGAGCAGGAGGTGGAGGGGGATTAGGAGCTGTGAGGAGCAGGAGGTGGAGGGGGATTAGGAGCTGTGAGGAGCAGGAGGTGGAGGGGGATTAGGAGCTGTGAGGAGCAGGAGGTGGAGGGGGATTAGGAGCTGTGAGGAGCAGGAGGTGGAGGGGGATTAGGAGCTGTGAGGAGCAGGAGGTGGAGGGGGATTAGGAGCTGTGAGGAGCAGGAGGTGGAGGGGGATTAGGAGCTGTGAGGAGCAGGAGGTGGAGGGGGATTAGGAGCTGTGAGGAGCAGGAGGTGGAGGGGGATTAGGAGCTGTGAGGAGCAGGAGGTGGAGGGGGATTAGGAGCTGTGAGGAGCAGGAGGTGGAGGGGGATTAGGAGCTGTGAGGAGCAGGAGGTGGAGGGGGATTAGGAGCTGTGAGGAGCAGGAGGTGGAGGGGGATTAGGAGCTGTGAGGAGCAGGAGGTGGAGGGGGATTAGGAGCTGTGAGGAGCAGGAGGTGGAGGGGGATTAGGAGCTGTGAGGAGCAGGAGGTGGAGGGGGATTAGGAGCTGTGAGGAGCAGGAGGTGGAGGGGGATTAGGAGCTGTGAGGAGCAGGAGGTGGAGGGGGATTAGGAGCTGTGAGGAGCAGGAGGTGGAGGGGGATTAGGAGCTGTGAGGAGCAGGAGGTGGAGGGGGATTAGGAGCTGTGAGGAGCAGGAGGTGGAGGGGGATTAGGAGCTGTGAGGAGCAGGAGGTGGAGGGGGATTAGGAGCTGTGAGGAGCAGGAGGTGGAGGGGGATTAGGAGCTGTGAGGAGCAGGAGGTGGAGGGGGATTAGGAGCTGTGAGGAGCAGGAGGTGGAGGGGGATTAGGAGCTGTGAGGAGCAGGAGGTGGAGGGGGATTAGGAGCTGTGAGGAGCAGGAGGTGGAGGGGGATTAGGAGCTGTGAGGAGCAGGAGGTGGAGGGGGATTAGGAGCTGTGAGGAGCAGGAGGTGGAGGGGGATTAGGAGCTGTGAGGAGCAGGAGGTGGAGGGGGATTAGGAGCTGTGAGGAGCAGGAGGTGGAGGGGGATTAGGAGCTGTGAGGAGCAGGAGGTGGAGGGGGATTAGGAGCTGTGAGGAGCAGGAGGTGGAGGGGGATTAGGAGCTGTGAGGAGCAGGAGGTGGAGGGGGATTAGGAGCTGTGAGGAGCAGGAGGTGGAGGGGGATTAGGAGCTGTGAGGAGCAGGAGGTGGAGGGGGATTAGGAGCTGTGAGGAGCAGGAGGTGGAGGGGGATTAGGAGCTGTGAGGAGCAGGAGGTGGAGGGGGATTAGGAGCTGTGAGGAGCAGGAGGTGGAGGGGGATTAGGAGCTGTGAGGAGCAGGAGGTGGAGGGGGATTAGGAGCTGTGAGGAGCAGGAGGTGGAGGGGGATTAGGAGCTGTGAGGAGCAGGAGGTGGAGGGGGATTAGGAGCTGTGAGGAGCAGGAGGTGGAGGGGGATTAGGAGCTGTGAGGAGCAGGAGGTGGAGGGGGATTAGGAGCTGTGAGGAGCAGGAGGTGGAGGGGGATTAGGAGCTGTGAGGAGCAGGAGGTGGAGGGGGATTAGGAGCTGTGAGGAGCAGGAGGTGGAGGGGGATTAGGAGCTGTGAGGAGCAGGAGGTGGAGGGGGATTAGGAGCTGTGAGGAGCAGGAGGTGGAGGGGGATTAGGAGCTGTGAGGAGCAGGAGGTGGAGGGGGATTAGGAGCTGTGAGGAGCAGGAGGTGGAGGGGGATTAGGAGCTGTGAGGAGCAGGAGGTGGAGGGGGATTAGGAGCTGTGAGGAGCAGGAGGTGGAGGGGGATTAGGAGCTGTGAGGAGCAGGAGGTGGAGGGGGATTAGGAGCTGTGAGGAGCAGGAGGTGGAGGGGGATTAGGAGCTGTGAGGAGCAGGAGGTGGAGGGGGATTAGGAGCTGTGAGGAGCAGGAGGTGGAGGGGGATTAGGAGCTGTGAGGAGCAGGAGGTGGAGGGGGATTAGGAGCTGTGAGGAGCAGGAGGTGGAGGGGGATTAGGAGCTGTGAGGAGCAGGAGGTGGAGGGGGATTAGGAGCTGTGAGGAGCAGGAGGTGGAGGGGGATTAGGAGCTGTGAGGAGCAGGAGGTGGAGGGGGATTAGGAGCTGTGAGGAGCAGGAGGTGGAGGGGGATTAGGAGCTGTGAGGAGCAGGAGGTGGAGGGGGATTAGGAGCTGTGAGGAGCAGGAGGTGGAGGGGGATTAGGAGCTGTGAGGAGCAGGAGGTGGAGGGGGATTAGGAGCTGTGAGGAGCAGGAGGTGGAGGGGGATTAGGAGCTGTGAGGAGCAGGAGGTGGAGGGGGATTAGGAGCTGTGAGGAGCAGGAGGTGGAGGGGGATTAGGAGCTGTGAGGAGCAGGAGGTGGAGGGGGATTAGGAGCTGTGAGGAGCAGGAGGTGGAGGGGGATTAGGAGCTGTGAGGAGCAGGAGGTGGAGGGGGATTAGGAGCTGTGAGGAGCAGGAGGTGGAGGGGGATTAGGAGCTGTGAGGAGCAGGAGGTGGAGGGGGATTAGGAGCTGTGAGGAGCAGGAGGTGGAGGGGGATTAGGAGCTGTGAGGAGCAGGAGGTGGAGGGGGATTAGGAGCTGTGAGGAGCAGGAGGTGGAGGGGGATTAGGAGCTGTGAGGAGCAGGAGGTGGAGGGGGATTAGGAGCTGTGAGGAGCAGGAGGTGGAGGGGGATTAGGAGCTGTGAGGAGCAGGAGGTGGAGGGGGATTAGGAGCTGTGAGGAGCAGGAGGTGGAGGGGGATTAGGAGCTGTGAGGAGCAGGAGGTGGAGGGGGATTAGGAGCTGTGAGGAGCAGGAGGTGGAGGGGGATTAGGAGCTGTGAGGAGCAGGAGGTGGAGGGGGATTAGGAGCTGTGAGGAGCAGGAGGTGGAGGGGGATTAGGAGCTGTGAGGAGCAGGAGGTGGAGGGGGATTAGGAGCTGTGAGGAGCAGGAGGTGGAGGGGGATTAGGAGCTGTGAGGAGCAGGAGGTGGAGGGGGATTAGGAGCTGTGAGGAGCAGGAGGTGGAGGGGGATTAGGAGCTGTGAGGAGCAGGAGGTGGAGGGGGATTAGGAGCTGTGAGGAGCAGGAGGTGGAGGGGGATTAGGAGCTGTGAGGAGCAGGAGGTGGAGGGGGATTAGGAGCTGTGAGGAGCAGGAGGTGGAGGGGGATTAGGAGCTGTGAGGAGCAGGAGGTGGAGGGGGATTAGGAGCTGTGAGGAGCAGGAGGTGGAGGGGGATTAGGAGCTGTGAGGAGCAGGAGGTGGAGGGGGATTAGGAGCTGTGAGGAGCAGGAGGTGGAGGGGGATTAGGAGCTGTGAGGAGCAGGAGGTGGAGGGGGATTAGGAGCTGTGAGGAGCAGGAGGTGGAGGGGGATTAGGAGCTGTGAGGAGCAGGAGGTGGAGGGGGATTAGGAGCTGTGAGGAGCAGGAGGTGGAGGGGGATTAGGAGCTGTGAGGAGCAGGAGGTGGAGGGGGATTAGGAGCTGTGAGGAGCAGGAGGTGGAGGGGGATTAGGAGCTGTGAGGAGCAGGAGGTGGAGGGGGATTAGGAGCTGTGAGGAGCAGGAGGTGGAGGGGGATTAGGAGCTGTGAGGAGCAGGAGGTGGAGGGGGATTAGGAGCTGTGAGGAGCAGGAGGTGGAGGGGGATTAGGAGCTGTGAGGAGCAGGAGGTGGAGGGGGATTAGGAGCTGTGAGGAGCAGGAGGTGGAGGGGGATTAGGAGCTGTGAGGAGCAGGAGGTGGAGGGGGATTAGGAGCTGTGAGGAGCAGGAGGTGGAGGGGGATTAGGAGCTGTGAGGAGCAGGAGGTGGAGGGGGATTAGGAGCTGTGAGGAGCAGGAGGTGGAGGGGGATTAGGAGCTGTGAGGAGCAGGAGGTGGAGGGGGATTAGGAGCTGTGAGGAGCAGGAGGTGGAGGGGGATTAGGAGCTGTGAGGAGCAGGAGGTGGAGGGGGATTAGGAGCTGTGAGGAGCAGGAGGTGGAGGGGGATTAGGAGCTGTGAGGAGCAGGAGGTGGAGGGGGATTAGGAGCTGTGAGGAGCAGGAGGTGGAGGGGGATTAGGAGCTGTGAGGAGCAGGAGGTGGAGGGGGATTAGGAGCTGTGAGGAGCAGGAGGTGGAGGGGGATTAGGAGCTGTGAGGAGCAGGAGGTGGAGGGGGATTAGGAGCTGTGAGGAGCAGGAGGTGGAGGGGGATTAGGAGCTGTGAGGAGCAGGAGGTGGAGGGGGATTAGGAGCTGTGAGGAGCAGGAGGTGGAGGGGGATTAGGAGCTGTGAGGAGCAGGAGGTGGAGGGGGATTAGGAGCTGTGAGGAGCAGGAGGTGGAGGGGGATTAGGAGCTGTGAGGAGCAGGAGGTGGAGGGGGATTAGGAGCTGTGAGGAGCAGGAGGTGGAGGGGGATTAGGAGCTGTGAGGAGCAGGAGGTGGAGGGGGATTAGGAGCTGTGAGGAGCAGGAGGTGGAGGGGGATTAGGAGCTGTGAGGAGCAGGAGGTGGAGGGGGATTAGGAGCTGTGAGGAGCAGGAGGTGGAGGGGGATTAGGAGCTGTGAGGAGCAGGAGGTGGAGGGGGATTAGGAGCTGTGAGGAGCAGGAGGTGGAGGGGGATTAGGAGCTGTGAGGAGCAGGAGGTGGAGGGGGATTAGGAGCTGTGAGGAGCAGGAGGTGGAGGGGGATTAGGAGCTGTGAGGAGCAGGAGGTGGAGGGGGATTAGGAGCTGTGAGGAGCAGGAGGTGGAGGGGGATTAGGAGCTGTGAGGAGCAGGAGGTGGAGGGGGATTAGGAGCTGTGAGGAGCAGGAGGTGGAGGGGGATTAGGAGCTGTGAGGAGCAGGAGGTGGAGGGGGATTAGGAGCTGTGAGGAGCAGGAGGTGGAGGGGGATTAGGAGCTGTGAGGAGCAGGAGGTGGAGGGGGATTAGGAGCTGTGAGGAGCAGGAGGTGGAGGGGGATTAGGAGCTGTGAGGAGCAGGAGGTGGAGGGGGATTAGGAGCTGTGAGGAGCAGGAGGTGGAGGGGGATTAGGAGCTGTGAGGAGCAGGAGGTGGAGGGGGATTAGGAGCTGTGAGGAGCAGGAGGTGGAGGGGGATTAGGAGCTGTGAGGAGCAGGAGGTGGAGGGGGATTAGGAGCTGTGAGGAGCAGGAGGTGGAGGGGGATTAGGAGCTGTGAGGAGCAGGAGGTGGAGGGGGATTAGGAGCTGTGAGGAGCAGGAGGTGGAGGGGGATTAGGAGCTGTGAGGAGCAGGAGGTGGAGGGGGATTAGGAGCTGTGAGGAGCAGGAGGTGGAGGGGGATTAGGAGCTGTGAGGAGCAGGAGGTGGAGGGGGATTAGGAGCTGTGAGGAGCAGGAGGTGGAGGGGGATTAGGAGCTGTGAGGAGCAGGAGGTGGAGGGGGATTAGGAGCTGTGAGGAGCAGGAGGTGGAGGGGGATTAGGAGCTGTGAGGAGCAGGAGGTGGAGGGGGATTAGGAGCTGTGAGGAGCAGGAGGTGGAGGGGGATTAGGAGCTGTGAGGAGCAGGAGGTGGAGGGGGATTAGGAGCTGTGAGGAGCAGGAGGTGGAGGGGGATTAGGAGCTGTGAGGAGCAGGAGGTGGAGGGGGATTAGGAGCTGTGAGGAGCAGGAGGTGGAGGGGGATTAGGAGCTGTGAGGAGCAGGAGGTGGAGGGGGATTAGGAGCTGTGAGGAGCAGGAGGTGGAGGGGGATTAGGAGCTGTGAGGAGCAGGAGGTGGAGGGGGATTAGGAGCTGTGAGGAGCAGGAGGTGGAGGGGGATTAGGAGCTGTGAGGAGCAGGAGGTGGAGGGGGATTAGGAGCTGTGAGGAGCAGGAGGTGGAGGGGGATTAGGAGCTGTGAGGAGCACGAGGTGGAGGGGGATTAGGAGCTGTGAGGAGCACGAGGTGGAGGGGGATTAGGGGCTATGAGGAGCAGGAGGTGGAGGGGGATTAGGAGCTGTGAGGAGCACGAGGTGGAGGGGGATTAGGGGCTGTGAGGAGCAGGAGGTGGAGGGGGATTAGGAGCTGTGAGGAGCACGAGGTGGAGGTCCAGGGCAGGTGCTGCTGGCCACGTTCTCTTTTTCTGATTCCTGTTTTAAGCTGACATAGTCATTGTGAGACTTCACTGAGCTACACTCCTGCAAAGAGTGTTCTTCTATGTATATCACATTTCAACAGTTTTGTTAAAATGCCAACCAGGTGTACTATCCACCAAGACAAAGTTTTTCTAATATTAATTATAATTGAGCTCCCAGTTTTCTTGATTTTCACAAAAACAGATAAGAGTAATGTTTCTCTCTGACCAGTCTCAAAGGTGGGCATCACTTTGTTCAAAATGCCGACAGGCCATTATAGCTAAGTCTCCTGCGCATCTAGGCTGAAATCAGATGCTGCAACATAATTGATTAGTTTTAGCCTGTGCCTACTCCAAGTGCAAGTTAAAAGCCATGGGAAATTGGATTGATACAACTAAAACAGTGAAGTTCACATTTAAAGGCAGCGAAGAGTGCAGGGCTAACAAGGGCACCAAAGAGAGCGATAGATGAATGAAGGAAATGTGGTTTTAAATTATAGCCATTAGATGGTAAAGACAAAAATGCTCTTTAAAAATCATTCAGTCTAGTTCTAGTACCATAAAACCAGAGAGATCTCCTTAATGCACCCCTATGTGGGAAAAATCTTTTTTAAATACAGAAAAAGATACCCTGTTTACCCCATCCATACCAACAAAACATAAATGAGTCAATTGTGCTAGATGAGCTTGAAAACAAATAATAAACGTATCCCTAAGGGAACAATATAATCAGAGTGAAATCAATTAAAATTTTCAGAATAGAAGAATTGATTCCATAATTTAAGATCCATAGTTACTGGTAGAATTGAGAGTCTTTGCACTTTTGCATAAATCTAGAGTATATTGTATTATGAAGTAAACCCACAGGTCCACACTGCAAAGACACAATTACCAATGATGATGATGACGATGATGATGATGGTGGTGGTGGTGGTGACCATGTTATATTCTATCAACCAAAAGCAGGCATCCCCTAACCTGATTAGAGCCACACTCAATCACTCCATGACAGACATGAAATGAATCTACAGACTACCCTTGATTTCAAACAAGGACTTGGGAAAATGGTTCAGAATATAAAATTATGGAAAACATTACAGTACATCAAAGCAAAGCAAGTTTAATTAGGTTTAGTTTGATAATTGCTGAAAACAAAGAACCCGCCTCACAGCATGGCTGGTATAAAATCCAGCAGTAAGTCCGGCTGATCCAAATTAAAACCGCCCTATCTACCATCCCACATGAAGCCTTTTATCTGAAAGCTACAAAGAACAAAGACTTTCAATTCCACACAGAATTACACAGGGCCGGACACTGTTTTCATCAGTTTGCTTTGGCTAAAACCTGCCTATGTATGTTCCACATTTCTATTTTTAAAATATGATATAAAGACTTTAAGATAAAAGCAAACAGACTCGGGGATACTAGCAGGCGTCAGAGTGCTACTGCAGTATCTGCGCAGTCACAGAATCCATTTCTACTATGCCCCATAGGAGTCATGTGAGAACAAATGTCGAAGTCTTGCAGCCAAATTCTTCTCTGAATTATTGATCCTGTGCAAGGGAAATATAGAACTGGGCTTCTTAGGCATATAAAATATTCCCCAAATTTTAAATAAATTAGGAACACCATGGAATTAATTGAGGCAAAGTGTTCTTGCTATGCTAATTTTTCAAAGGTAGGGAATGAGGGCTGGAGAGATAGCCTAGTGGTTAAGAGCACCGACTGCTCTTGCAGAGGACCTGGGTTCGATCCCCAGCACCCACATGGCAGCTGAGAACCGTCTGTAACTCCAATTCCAGGAGAACTCCAGTTCCAGGGGAATCCGACACCCTCTTCTGACCTCCACAGCATTGCACGACACAGGTGCACAAACCTACATGTAGATAGTACATTCATACACATACAAAAATAAATAAAAATTTAAAAAAAGAGTTCTGTTTAAAAAAAAAAAAGGTAGGGAATGAGAAGAAAATGAGAGGTAAGGATGGAAGGTGCTTGATTCCTACTTCCTACGCTGGCCCAGTGGAAGTCTGAAAGTTCCCAAGTCTCCTCTCTTGCTCCTCACATTTCCTTCAGCTACCGTCTCACCTGAACTAGTCAAGTGTATGCATGGACGCAACACACACACACACACACACACACACACACACACATGCACACACACACACCATTCATCTGCCCCCTCTCAAAATTCTGCTGAAATTTAGAAATTGGTACTTAAATGAAAAACATTCAATCTCACTCATAATAAGAATACTTAAGGCATTAAATAGCATTTTTGCTTATCAAATAGGCACAGTGTCAAACAAAAAAATAATACTGGTAAGAGAGTTCTGGAAGAACTTCCATAAATATGGCTAGTGAAACACCAATTGGGATCACCTCTTTTTAAAATGCTTATTTTTATTTTATGTGTATGAGTGTTTGGGCTGCATGTATGTATGTGCACCCTGTATGTGCAGTGTCCACAGAGGCCAGAAGAGGGCATCAGATCCTCTGGAACTGAAGTCACAGATGGTTGTGAGCTTCAATGTGGGTGCTGGGAACCAAATTTTAGTCCTCCACAAGAACAACAAATGGTCTTAACTAGTGAGCCATTTCCCCAAAATTACTTTTGGGCTTTGTTAAAAATTTGAGACAGAGCGGGGCGTAGTGGCATGTGCCTTTAATCCCAGCACTTGGGAGGTAGATGTGGGTGGATCTCTGTGAGTTCAAGGCCACCCTGGTCTACAGAGCGAGCTCCAGGACAGCTGGTACTAAAAGGGAGACCCTGCCTCAAAACTACCGAAAAAAAAAAAAAAGGAAAAAACTAAAAATTTGAAACAGGGTTCCACTATGTAGCCCTGGCTGGCCTGGAACTTGCTATGTAGACTACACTGGCCATGAGCCCCTGGAGATTTTTCTGCCTCTGTCTCCTAAATGCTGGGATTAAAAGCATGTGCTACCATGCCTGGCTTAATACTGGAGTTTGGTTTTTTTTTATCTTTTATTTTTGGTCTTTTTCAAGACAGGGTCTTCCTGTAGCTCCAGCTGTCCTGGAACTCACTCTGTAGACCAGCTATGAGTGGTGATTTATATAGAACTATTATATATATAATAGTTCTATATAAACTATAGTTCTATATAAAATTTTGTTCATAGCTCTGATTATCTTTTTGATAATTCTTAGAAGTTCTATCAGTGTGGGGCTGGTAAGACTTTTTTTTAACATGTCGTTTTTTTAAATTTTTTTAATTTATTCTATATGTGTATGAATGTACTGTCTGCATGCAGTCTGTGCACCCGTGTCATGCAATGCCGCGGAGGTCAGAAGAGGGCGTCAGATTCCCCTGGAACTGGAGTTAAAGATGGCTCTCAGCTGTCATGTGGGTGCTGCAGATCTAACCCGGGTCCTCTGCAAGAGCAGTCGGTGCTCTTAATCGCTAGGCCATCTCTCCAGCCCAAAGACAACATTTTAAAGTGGTTTTAAGTTGCACTTCCTTAATTGCTAAGGATGTTAAAACACTTTTTAAGGTCTTTCTTAGCCATTTTTATTTCTTCTTTTGAGAATTCTCTTCCGATCTGCAGCCCATTTTTTAGCTGAGTCATATGTTGTTTGATTCTTCGTTTTTCGGGTTCTTTCTAAATTCTAGCAGTCCTCTATCGGATGTACACCTGGCAAAGATTCTTTCCACTCTGTGGGCTCCCTTCACTCAGTAGGCTATTTCCTTCACTGAACGGAAACTTTGAAGTTTAATAAAGTCGCATTTGTCCATTGCTAACCTTAATTATGTCTGATAAGCAAATTATGTCTCATTTAAAAAGCCCTCTCTTGCACCTATATCTTATAGGTACTGTCTATATTTTCTTCCAACAGTTTCAACATTAAGGTCTTTATCCATTTGGAGTTTACTTTTGGAAAGGGTGATAGATATGAGTCTAATTTCATTCTTCTCCACACAGAGATCCAATTTTCCCAACACCATTTATTAAAGATGCTGCCTTTCCTCTAGAGTATACTCTTGACATCTTTATCAAATATCATGTCTGTTTTTATGCCAGTACCATGCTGTTTTACTACTATAGCTCTGTAGTACAGTTTGAAATCTGGTATGGTGAACCCTCCAAGGAATTGCTTTTTTTGCTCAGGATTTCTTTGGCTATTCAGGCTTTTCTGTGGTTCTATCAAAATTTTAGGAAGGTTTTTTTTTCTCATTTTGTGAAAAATTTCATGGTGATTTTTATTGGAATTGCATTGAATCTGTAAATTGCTTTTGGTATGGTAGCCATTTCACAATATTAATTCTACCAATCCATGAACATAAGACTTCATTTAACTTTCTAAAGTTTTCTGCAGTCCCTTCAAATATGTACAGTTTTCACTGTAGATATTTTTAACGTCTTTGGTTAGGTTTATTCCTAGATATTTTTGAGGCTATTGTGCATGAGGGTCTCTTTAAAAAAAAAAACTAAAAATAAACTTACCATGTGATCCAGCTACACCAGTCCTTGACATATACCCAAAGGACTCAATATCCTACTTCAGAGATACTTGCTCAGCCATGTTTGTTACTGCTCTTTTACAATAGCTAGGAAGTGGAAGAAACCTAAATGTACATCAACCCATGAATGAATAATGAAAATGTGGTACATTTTTACTATGGAGTTCTACTCACTAGTAAAGAGAAACAAAATCAAGAAATTTGCAAGTAAATGGATTAAACTAGAAACTGTTATACTAAGTAATATACGTGTTCTCTCTCAATTGTGGATCTTTGCCCCAAACCTTTAGATGAGAGTATCTATCTTGGTGTAACCACAGGAGCTGGGAAAATGGAAAATAACCAACAGGAAAGAGGAAGAAAGAGCCTGAGAGAAGGGAGCAGTGGGAAGCTGGTTATCAAGGGAGCAATGAGGGGGCACTTTATCCGGGAAGGGCAGAGAGGCGAGAGAGATAAATAATACTTCAGGGGTGTGAAAAACAAAGGGAAATGTAGCATTTATTTATTTTTTTTTATTTTATTTATTTTTTTTTGTATGTGTATGAATGTACTGTCTGCATGTAGGTTTGTGCACCCGTGTCGTGCAATGCCGCGGAGGTCAGAAGAGGGTGTCAATTCCACTGGAACTGGAGTTCTCCTGGAATTGGAGTTACAGACGGTTCTCAGCCGCCATGTGGGTGCTGGGGATGGAACCCGGGTCCTCTGCAAGAGCAGTCAGTGCTCTTAACCGCTAGGCTATCTCTCCAGCCCTGGAAATGTAGCATTTAATAAGCATAATGAAAAATACACATATAAAATAAATGTGAGTGCACGTGTATAGCTGCTCACAGCAGCAGGCATGGGAAACCTCTTTCTGCATTGTTGGTCAGGATAGTCCAAGATGTTCCCAAAGTAATACAAGGCAGTGCCACAGCCCTTGAGTACTTTCCAGAACTTGAAGGTAAGATCCTATCAATGAAGATATATTTCATATTTCAGACACAGGACTTGGAACAATTGAGCTGGAACTTACCTGGAAGCCTCCTCGTGGCAACAGAAGATGCTATTCAAGCTGCCAAAGAAGAGAACCAACCAATGATCCTAGGCAGCTGTGAAGTCTATAAACCACAACACTTACCAGCACAGCAAACTGTCCCTGCTGGTGTAGTAATAGCACTTTTATCTTGGGAGCTATCAACAGCTGTCTCATTGGACTTCAGCCCTTCTCAGGAGGGAAATCATGTGTGGTGCCAAGTACACATGGCCGGAGAGATTATGGATCCTAGAGAAAAACCAACTTCTATCTATTTGCTAGACCAACGTAATTCCTTACAGCATTCTAAATACGTATCCTTATACTTACAGACAACTGTACCTCTCGCCACCCATCAAAGAAGCTTCTTTTGCAACAGATGGAGACTATCACAGAGTTCCACAATTGGTCAAATAGAGAGAACAAGTGACTGTGAAGTGCCCGGCTTTAAGTGACACATCTGCCATGAAACCTTTATGCCCAGGGCTCAGTGAAGAGTCCAGAAAAGAGGGTGGAAACAACCTAAGAGCCAGAGGAACAAGACACCTGCTGAAAATTAATGCATTCTAGACATGACAGGGAAGCTGAACCTGTGAAATCTCCAGTGAGGTAGGCTAAAGAGATCTGCATAATGACAGAACCAGCTGACATGCCAAGATGGACGGGGGAATGTCATGGGGTCCCACCTCAACACAAAGAGCTACAGCAACCAATGGATGCTGAGGAGGGGAGAATCAGTTTTCTCCAAGGACTAGCCCCCTGAAAGGTTATCTAATCCCAAATACACAGCCCCAAACACAGGTACACATGAGTGCCATTAAATTATAGACTCATATATATATGAATGTTTATAAATGTATGTATATATATATATGTAACAATAATAATCAAAGAGAACAAGAAATTGAGATGGATTCTGGGAACTGGTGCGGAACTGGGAAGGACGGAAATAATGCAAAGATAACACTCACGTATGAAATTCCCCCAAATTTAAAACATAATTTAAAAAGAAAATGTGACAAGCTAGGTTGTAAATGTTGTGGCTGTAAAGGCAGCCAGAACAAGCTGAACCCTGCAGGGCAGAACTCTTAGGATAAGAAATTCCAAAGCCAGGGCTAGGGATGTAACTCTAAAGTAGAGTACTCGTGTAGGCTATGAAGGGCTCTAGGTTGAATCCCTAGCATCAATGGGAGGAAAACTGAAAGGTAATTCCAGCTTTGCATATTTTGATTGGCAGGTCTCTAGAGCAAGGTCAGACACGAAGTGCATGACTGAAGCCAAGGCCATGGGTACAGAGCAGATGAGACAGAGAACTGCCCATTTACAAAGCCCTGCAAAGTGGCTTCCACTGCCTTCAGAAAAGATACTAAATTTTATAATACATAGATGCAACAATTCAAGTACTATAGAAAATATAAAGTTAAAATATAGCTTGAACACCCTTACATAAAATAAATCATTATTAATATTAAAGTACACATAGTTCTAGTATTTCTCCATGCCAATATAGACAGGAAAATACTTTTATAAAAATAGGATTAAATATAATTTCTATTTTTATTATAAAGAATTACCTTTAATTTCACTTTAATTTAATAGAAGGAATAGAAAAGAAAATGAAACTAAAGGAATGGATGACATCTAGATAAATATTTTTTCACCAGTAGAGATAGTTTTTATAAAATATCCCTCCAAGGTTAAGAAAAAGAGATGCTGAAATCATTTAGCTTAAGATCTGCATATGTGTCAACTTTAGACAATATTAATATTATTTATAATGAAAGATAAGGAACAAAGCAATTTTGTGTATTTTTATTAATGCACATATATATGATATGTGTGAATGTATGATTGTGTGATATGTTTGTATGAGATATGTGTGTATGATGCGGTGACCACACATGTCATGGTTTACATATGGAGGCCAGAGGACAACTTTATGGAACCAGTTCTCTCCTTCCACCATTACATGTGTTGGGGGTCCATCCCCACCAGACCCCAAGGACTCGGCATAAGATGGAGCCGATCCTGTGACAACATTGGGAAAGGGAGAAAATTCAGATGGTATTGGGAGGAAAAAGTAAACAACTATGTCCCTATACTGGTGCACAGCATCTCTGGCAAGAATTTATGGTCATGTTGGCATTCCCTGTCTGCCTTTCCCCAGAGTGCAATGAGGGGTAAGCCAACCTGCCTGCTTCTATCTCCCCGCACTTCAGAGGACATTGCCTGCTCCACTGCATCTCGTACAGAAGGAGAGAGAGAGAGAGAGAGAGAGAGAGAGAGAGAGAGAGAGAGAGAGAGATTGACTGACTGATTATATAGCCCAAGGCTGGCCTGGAAGTCGCAGTCTTAGCTGCTGGAACTGGAGACCTGCACCACATGACCAGTTCCCAACAGATGAATTTTGAAGGGTGCATTTAAACCATAACAGTCATACAAAGAAATTATATTTTCTTCTTTAAAAATAGATGCTCAAAAAGTGCCAACCAGATGGTTCAGCAGATAAAACCACCTGCTGCCACTCTGACAACCTGAGTTTGATCCTTGAGACCTACATGGGAAGGAGAGGACCAACTCCTGCAAGATGTATTCTGACATTCATACACACACAGTATGACAAACCTGAGTCCACACACACATACACACACACAAAATACATAAAGAAAACTGTAATTACATTTGTAAAAAATATTTTTTTCTTTTTAGTTTTATCCTTTTTTTGGTATTTTTGAAACAGAGTCTCCCTTTTAATACCAGCTGTCCTGGAGCTTGCTGTGTAGACCAGCTGGCCTTGAACCCACAGAGATCCACCTACCTCTGCCTCCCAAGTGCTGGGATTAAAGGCATGTGCCACCAAACCTGGCTGTAAAAAATATTTTAAAGA
This sequence comes from Rhizomys pruinosus, assembly GCA_009823505.1. Lineage (NCBI taxonomy): Eukaryota > Metazoa > Chordata > Mammalia > Rodentia > Spalacidae > Rhizomys > Rhizomys pruinosus. The sequence goes on from VZQC01004221.1 coordinate 983,552, forward strand.
ATGCTCAAAAAAGTCAAAATAGATTTTTTTTCCTTGTGTCATACCTTTGTTAATTTCTTGTTCCATTTATTTGATTTGCTGGAATCACCAATTATTCTTGTTGCAGACATCTTGTTCCATAATGTCTTCTCTCTGGGCTGGAGATTTGGCTCAGCAGTTAAGAGAAGAGCACTAGCTGCTCTTGCAGAGGAATTTGGTTTGGTTCCTCGTACCTTCATGGCAGCTAACAACCATCTGTAACTCCAGTTTCAGGGGATCCCACACCCTCTTCTGACTTCCATGGGCATTGCATGGGTGCACTTGCATACATGCAGGCAATACACATGAAATAAAATAAAATAATATTAAAAAGGCTTTTGACAAAATCCATCATCCCTTCATGCTTAAAGTCCTAGAGGGAATTGGATTGGAGGGAACATTCCTCAATGTAATCAAAGCCATATACAGGAAACCCACAGTCAATATCATCCTAAATGGGGAAATGACAGAAGCATTCCCTTTAAAGGTAGGAACTCAGCAAGGCTGCCCCCTGTCACCACTCCTTTTCAATATAGTGCTTGAAACACTTGCTAGGGCAATAAGGCAAGAAAAGGAAATTAAAGGAGTTCTAATTGGAAAAGAGGAAGTAAAGCTGATGATATGATCGTTTACTTAAGGGATGCTAAAAACTGCACCAGAAAACTCCTAGAAACAAGTAAGAGCTTCAGTAAAGTGGCAGGATACAAAATTATCCTAGAAAAGTCATTAGCCTTTCTTTACACCAAAAACAAGCAACTGAAGAAGGAATACAAGGAGACCTTCCCACTCACAATAGCCTCAAAAACAATAAAATACCTAGGAACAAACCTAACCAAAAACACCAAAGATCTCTACAACAAAAATTTTATACCCCTGAAGAAGGAAATTGAAGAAGACATCAACAGATGGAAAAACCTCCCATGCTTATGGATTGGGAAAATTAGCATAGTAAAAATGTCCATTCTACTCAAACTCTTGTACAGATTTAATGCAATCCCAATTAAAATCTCCAAAAGTTTCTTCACAGGCTTGGAAAAAAAGTCCTTAATTTCATTTGGAAAAACAAAAGACCCCAAACAGCCAAAGCAACCTTGAGCAAAAAGAGCAATACAGGGGTGATCTCTATACCAGACTTCAAACTTCAGGGCTATAGTCATAAAAACAACTTGGTACTGGCACAAAAACAGACCTGTTGACCAATGTAACAAAACTGAAGATCCAAACTTGAGCACATACAATTTCAGCCACCTCATATTTGACAAGGGGGCCAAGAAGGCACAATGGAGGAAAGACAGCCTCTTCAGCAAGTGGTATTGGCAAAACTGGATCACCAGTTGGAGAAGAATGAAATTAAACCCCTACCTCTCACCCTGTTCAAAAGTCAACTCCAGATGCATCAAAGACCTCAACATGAAACCCAAAACTCTGAAGGCAATAGAAGGAAAAGCTGGCAGCAGACTACAAGACATAGGCATAGGAAAAGACTTCCTAAATCTGATAGCAGCTGCACTTGAATTAAGGTCCACAATTGACAAATGGGACCTCATTAAACTCAAAAGCTTCTGTACAGCAAAAGAAACAGTCAAGGAAGTGAAGAGAAAACCCACAGAGTGGGAGGAAACCTTCACCGCAGATACATCTGACAAAGCATTGATTTCCAGAGTATATAAACTACTCAAAAAAACAAAGAAGAAAGAAAACAAATGAATCACTCAAAAGATGGAGCAAAGAGCTGAACGGAGACTTCACAAGTGGGGAATTAGAGATGGCTGAGAAACATCTTAAAAAGTGTTCAATGTTACTAATAATTAGGGAAATGCAAATTAAAACCACTTTAAGATATCATCTCACTTCCATAAGACTGGCTAAGATCAAGAAAACAAATGATACCAAGTGCTGGAGAGGTTGTAGGGAAAGGGGAACACTCGTCCATTGCTGGTGGGAATGTAAACTTGTACAGCCACTATGGAAAGCAGTGTGGAGAACCCTTGGAAGACTCAAAATGAGCTTACCACCTGACCCAGTCATACCACTCCTGGGTATATACCCACAAGACTCATCTTACCGCAGAGATACATGCACAGCTATATTTATTGCAGTTCTCTTCACAATAGCAAAAAGCTGGAACCAACCCAAATGCCCCTCAACTGACGAGTGGATAGAGAAAATGTGGTACATCTACACAATGGAGTTCTATGCAGTAGTAACAAAAGACAACATCATGAACTTTGCAGGTAAATGGATGGAACTAGAAGATATTAATGTTAAGTGAAGTAACACAGTCCCAGAAAAACAAACAACAAATAGTATCCCTCATCTGTGGATACTAGTTGTAAATATTTCTTGTTGGGAGTGATGCATATTGGAAAGAACAACAACACCAACAACAGAAAAGACTGCATAAAGAACTGACTGAAACAGTGAGGGGGGGGTGGTTGGGAGAGGGACACGGGTCTATATTCTCTTTGTAACATAATCTTGTACAAAAAAATTAAAAAATAAATAAAAAATAAAAATAAATAAAATAATCTCTTCTCTCTAATTGCCCCAACTTCTGACTTTTTCTTTCCTGTACACTGTGATTATGTTGGGTGTGTCTTCTGAATCACTTATTTCTACTGCAACTATTATATTCCATTTGTCAATTTTATCTGTTTTCTTTTACTGTGATTATGTGTGTACCATAAAGTGAGTCTGCCTCACTTTATGGTACACACAATGGGATTTAGAGATCCCTAGATATTAGTCAGCACACTTCTGGGTGCGTCCATGAAGGGAATTCCAGACACTGGTACATTATGAAGTCTTTGATCCAATGAATGGTTTAATCCACTGCTAAAATTTTAAAAACAATTGGGGAAAAGCAGAACTGTGGAAGGTGGGACCTGGTGGGAGGAAGGACATCACTAAGGTCATGTCCTCACAGAGCAGGTCTGCCCTGGTCTCTTCAGGCCTCAGTCTGCTTCCTGGCAGCCCTCAAGTGAGCAGTCTCATACCCTAGCACATGCCCACACATGCCTACACATGCCCCAGCACATGCCCCAGCACATGCCCACCACATGCCCGCACATGCCTACACATGCCCCAGTACATGCCCACATATGCCCAGCACATGCCCACACATGCCCCACCACATGCCCACCACATGCCTACACATGCCCCACCACATGTCCACACATGCTCCACCACATACCCAGCACATGCCTACACATGCCCACACATGCCCACCATATGCCCACACATGCCCCACCAAATAAATGCCCACCACATGCCCACACATGCCCACCATTTCTGGAACTGTGAGCTAAAATAAGTCTTTCCTCACGAGTTATTTTTCTCAAGTATTTGTGGCAGCAACAAATTGACAGGCAGATTGCTTTTAGCCCCTCTAATCTCTTTTCATCTTTTCATCTTGTTTTCGTCTTCCTTTCCACTCTTGATTTGCTGAAGCCATAGTCTTTCTATGATGTGAAGCATTCTTGACAGTTATTTCCGACTGGGGGTTGCGGGGGTGGGTTGTTGGTTCTATTTTCTTCAACCATATTTTCTTAAACTATATTCTCTTTCTAATGTGCTTGCATGGTACGTGTGCCAATTTTTATGGTTCTCGTGTTTGACACAGATCCCTCCAAACCTTCCATTTTCTCCACAAAGCATTTGTATTGAGTCCCGAGCACCTCTACTTAGATATATTCTTATTTTCTCCTAACAGCCCCAACCGAGGGGCTATGAGTATTGTAATCTATCCACAACACCCTGAGAGTAAGAGATGTAGACAGGCAGAGCACATCCGATTCCAAACAAGGTCTTTTCCAGGAAACACTGACTGTTTTCTTTCACCACCTGCCTCAGTCCCAATTCTCCTGAATCTGTCCAGCATAAAAGATCATTAGGTCTCCGCACCCAGCAGGCCAGTCCCTTTTGTTCCTCTGCTTTCTGTCTTTATTTCCCTGATTCCAGTAATAGAGAAAACATATAAAGCCATGGCTTCAAATAGGTTATCTCCAGATTTGTATACATTTCCACCTCCAGAAAGACACACACAAGACCAGAAGCCTTTTCTGTGGCTGTAACATTTCTGCATTTGTAGTCGTGGATGGTACCCTTTTGTGGATTAAATACTAACATTTTTCATTACCCTTACTGTTTAGTTCATTCCTAATGTTTAGTGGTGCTCATTTGGTAAGGAATTATGGGAGAGCAAGTCTGAGATCCAGTTTCACTCTGCCCTCTTTACGTCTTTCCCAATATTGTGGTTTTAATGCTGGGTCACATATTGATACCACACACTAATACAGATTAGCGTTTCTAACCTAAGAAACTCCACCAGGACAAATTCAGGCACATTTTTCTATCACACATTCTCAGGATTGAGACCAGAATAGAATGAGAGTTAAGAAAACAGATCCATTCAATTACTTAAGTCCATCCTCAACAGCAACAAAGTGGGCTTCCAGAGCTGGGAAGCAATAGCTGTCACCCGTGGAGCTTCCCTGAGGAGTCCACACACTCCTTTTCACAGCAGTGCTGAAGCTTTAGGTGCCCTTGTAGTATAAGCATCTGGGGTTTCAAGATCTTGAATTGATCAGTCAGTTTGTGTTTATTGAGAACCTACTGTGTGCCTGTCACTGTGCCCCGAGCTATGGGAGACTAATGAAAAGTATTTAAGGTCTCTAGCTTTTCAGAGCCCACCAGTTGGAGGGATACAAGGTACATACAGAAGGTAAGTGCTCTCCTCTCTGAGCTCAGACTCGGCCTAAAGGTTTGATTAACCTGATTAAATCTGCTGGGAAGGCCCTAAGAGGTTATTTTCTGCAACTTCTCACACTGAAGCACTCATTATAAATGCCTGTTTGTTGAGCAGACATTGCTGGTAGTTAAATGTTAACTGCAATGGACACTTTAAAAATATGAAATTATGGAGCTTTGTGTTGTAAAAGGCTTTTGAACCACCCATTAGTCCAGCCAGTTTTCCCTTGGAAAGATGTAAAACTGTCACTCTGAGTCAGCTACAGGCTCATTGAAGCCAGTAAGCACCCTGCACTTCAGCCCCTGCCTCCAGGTTCCTGCCCTGAGTTCCTGCCGTGGCCTCCCAATGGTCAGAGTGTTTTGTCACAGCAAGTGACAAGAAACTAGAACAGAAGCTACACATGGCCATATTCACCTTCCATTTCTCCCATGCGACTCACATCCCTCCAAAACCACCTGCCAACTTTACATCTTGTCTTTTCTTTTGATAAGCCACCAAGTCCAGTTAGTGCAGCCCATATGTGCATAGATGGGGGGGGGCACCTGCCAGAGCATAAGAAACCTTCCAGCAGCCATACGCTCATTAAAGTGATCCCCCTCCCCTAGCAACTATCAACTGCCAATAGCTCTTTGGTGTGGAATGGGGCCCGGAGATTATCCATGTGTGCCGGGATTGTGACTGGCTTGATCTTGTCCAGGTCTTATGTTGGTAACCACAGCTGCTGTGAGTTCCTGAGTGCAACTGCCATCTCATGTGCAGAAGACAGTGCCTCACAGGCCCCTCCACATCCTGCAGCTCCCACGTTTACGAGGGCTTTGTGAAGCACGTTTTTAAAAGCTGGAACCAAATCTCTAAAAGCCAATCCAAACAGGTAGGCTACAAGAAAAAGGGAGGACAAGTGGACTGGTGCATCCACGAGCAAAGCTAAGAGGGCGGATGGAGATGATTACATGGTTGAAAAAGATTGACAACTTGACTCTGCCAAGAAAGAAAAAGAAGTGGTCAAGTTGTAGAGACCTCCTGTACACCAAGCACACACAGACCTCCCATGCACTGAGCACACAATGACACCTCCCGTGCACTGAGCACACAATGACACCTCCCGTGCACCGAGCACACACTGACACCTCCCGTGCACCGAGCACACACTGACACCTCCCGTGCACCGAGCACACACTGACACCTCCCGTGCACCGAGCACACACTGACACCTCCCGTGCACCGAGCACACACTGACACCTCCCGTGCACCGAGCACACACTGACACCTCCCGTGCACCGAGCACACACTGACACCTCCCGTGCACCGAGCACACACTGACACCTCCCGTGCACCGAGCACACACTGACACCTCCCGTGCACCGAGCACACACTGACACCTCCCGTGCACCGAGCACACACTGACACCTCCCGTGCACCGAGCACACACTGACACCTCCCGTGCACCGAGCACACACTGACACCTCCCGTGCACCGAGCACACACTGACACCTCCCGTGCACCGAGCACACACTGACACCTCCCGTGCACCGAGCACACACTGACACCTCCCGTGCACCGAGCACACACTGACACCTCCCGTGCACCGAGCACACACTGACACCTCCCGTGCACCGAGCACACACTGACACCTCCCGTGCACCGAGCACACACTGACACCTCCCGTGCACCGAGCACACACTGACACCTCCCGTGCACTGAGCACACACTGACACCTCCCGTGCACCGAGCACACAATGACACCTCCCGTGCACCGAGCACACACTGACACCTCCCATGCACGGAGCACACACTGACACCTCCCGTGCACCGAGCACACACTGACACCTCCCGTGCACAGAGCACACACTGACACCTCCCGTGCACCAAGCACACACTGACACCTCCCGCGCACTGAGCACACACTGAGACCTCTGGTGCACAGAGCACACACTGAGACCTCCCGTGCACCGAGCACACATTGACACCTCCCGTGCACAGAGCACACACTGACACCTCCAGTGCACCAAGCACACACTGACACCTCCAGTGTACCGAGCACACACTGACACCTCCAGTGCACAGAGCACCTTGCATACACTTAGACCAGTCATGGTATTCAGTCCTCCAAACCTGCATATTAAGAGAATGTATTTATCCGTTGCACAATTATTATTGACCTCCATGTCATTTGTAAGTAGTTAGAAGATGTTAACCTGATAAAGGTCCTGTCACCAGCAAGTAGTGGAACTAGAATTCACAACCACAACCTGTGTTTTGCCCCAAGCTTACATTTTCCCAGCTACAAGCTGCTACCTCCACAAAAGAAGTGTATATAGACTGAGAGATGCATTAGCCAGGGAACTCCAGAGAGATGGAAGCAAAATCGATAGGTTAGATGGATGAGAGACAGAGAGAGAGAGAGAGAGACAGACAGACAGACAGACAGACAGAGACAGAGACAGACAGAGAGACAGAGACAGACAGAGAACAGTTCAAACAGATGACAGGCAAGTAGTCCACAGGCCTTAGAACTAAGAATCCAAAAAGCAAGAAAAGATACTTGTTCCAGACCCAACAGAGAAGCAATGTAAATTTAAACTTCAATCTGCCTTTCGTTCTGTTCAGGCCTTCAACCGAATGGAAGAGATCTCTTGCACTGGGAAAGCAAACTGCTTCAGTTGGCCAGCCAATCCCGATGATGCTCTCTCCTGGAAACATTTTTACAGGAACACAGAGAAAAAAAATGATTAACCAGATATCCCATGGCCCTGCAAGTCAACATGGAAAATCAACCATCGGAGGATAGATTACAGAGGACTGGAAATCCAGGTATATAAGTGCCTAGTCCTTGCTGTGGATAGCAAGATAAGACCAAAATGTCGAGATAAAGTAGTTACTGTCTCACCCTTGAAATTGAATTATAAATAATGAACAGCCATGTAAAGGGATAGATATTTTTACCAATAATCTTAAATGACAATAAAATATAATTTCTGTTAATCCAGACTAAAGGAGAGATGACATCCAAATGTCATATCCAGTCCTTCACTGGATCCTGTGTGTGCAGAAAAATGTTTTAGAAAGCAGACTGGGTTTTGACTGATGAAATTGGAGAAAGGAGCCAGGCGTGGTGGCTCTTGCCTTTAATCCCAGCACTTGGGAGGCAGAGACAGGTGGATCTCTGAGTTCAAGGCCAGCCTGGTCTACACAGTGAATTCCAGGCCAGCTGGAGCTACAGGGAGACCCTGTCTCAAAAACACTAAAAAAAAATGGGGAAAGGATGGTAGATTAGATAAAAATATTCTAGCAATTACGTGAATTTGATGAATGTGCTATGCTAAAGAAAAACCATAGTCTTGCTCTTAGAAAACACAGACATGATTGACTGATAAGCATAGGAACTGTGAAAGGATAATTCTCTATCTAGAGCCAAATTCAATAGTAAAGTATTTATAAATTGTGTAATTAAGCAAAATATATTAGTACAGGAAAGCTCTGATATCAGCAATGAATTATTCTGCCTAGGAGATGTTGGCTAGGGGATTCAAACCCCCCAAAATTATAAAGGCTTTTTGCCTATAAGTGGGATATATGCAAGGAGAAAGGCAGTAAGTCCCTGTTGTCGAAGACCTGGTGTGAGCATGAAAAAATGTTATGAGACGTCACTTGCTAATGTATAACTGGCCTCTGAAATGCCAGACAGCGGTACCAAAGGCCACTAAAGCAATACAGCAAAATACTGGTCTCCTTGATACAAGCAAGACTCCTCCATCAGTATCAGCTACACCACAACTGCCTGGAGATACTGTGCAACAGTGGCAGCCAT
>VZQC01004221.1:994459-1009625 GCA_009823505.1 Rhizomys pruinosus
TTTTTTTTTTTTTTTTTTATCTTTTTGAGACAGGCAGGGTCTCCCTTTAGTCCCAGCTGGCCTGGAGCTTGCTATGGAGACCAGGCTGGTCTTAAACTCTGGGATTAAAGGTGTGCACCACCACGTCTTTCTTTTTTTTTTTTTTTTATTTTTACTTATTTCTGTATGTGTATGTGTATGAATGTACTGTCTGCATGCAAGTCTGTGCACCCGTGTGGTGCAATGCCACAGAGGTCAGAAGAGGGCATCAGACTCCCCTGGAACTGGAGTTCTCCTGGAATTGGAGTTTCAGATGGTTCTCGGCTGCCATGTGGGTGCTGGGGATCGAACCCAGGTCCTCTGCAAGAGCGGTCGGCGCTCCCAACCGCTAGGCCATCTCTCCAGCCCACAAGCTACCTTTCTTATACAGCCCAGGACCACCTGCCCGAGGATGGCACCACACCATGGGCTGGGCCTTCCCATATCATTTAGCAATGAAGAAAACGCCCCAGAGACATGCACACAGGCAGGTCTGATGGAGGAGATTCCTTTCTTGAAGCTCCCTCTTTCCAAGTGCTTCTGGTTTGTGTCAAATTCACAAAGACTAACAAATACACATGATGTTTGTGGTCACTTTTATTTTTAATATTGGTAATTAATGCTTTCATAAAAAATATTTGAGGCCAGGGGCTGAAGAGATGGCTCAGTAGTTATGAGCACTGGCTTCTCTCCCAGAGGATCCAGGTTTGATTCCCAGCACCCACATGGCAGCTAACAACCATCTGTTTACCAGTTCCAGGGGTGCTAATGCCATCTTCTGACCTCCTCAGGCATTGTCTGACTCAGGTGCATTTACATACATATAGACAATACACTCAAACACATAAAATTTAAAAATAAATAAAATATTTTAAATACTTGAGACCTAAAGATCAATTGCTTTTGAAATAAAAGTCTAGCATAACGTTTTTCTTTAAAAAATAAAATTTGGGGTTGGGTTTGCTGACATACACCTTTAATCCCAGCACTTGGGAGGCAGAGGCAGGGGGATCTCTGTGAGTTCTAGGCCAGCCTGTTCTATATAGAGTGTTCTAGGACAGCTGGGGCTGCAGGGAGACTCTGTCTCAAAAAGGCCAAAATAATAATAATAATGATGATAATAATAATAATAATAATAATAATATAACATTTGTTCTCCTACCACTCTCCTCAGTGTCCCAGCAGCCAGAAATTCACCGTGTCTATTCTCGAGATCCATGCCACAGAGGTCTTTGACTCTCATGGGAATCCCGCTGATGAGGTCAATCAATATGCTTCAAAAGGCTTCTTCCGAGCTTTTATGCCCAGCGGTACCTCTGCTGGTATCTGCTAGTAACTCTGTCCCCAGAACTCCAGGCCTCCGAGATCCCCTTCTCCAGGCTTCTGTACTTAGCTCTCTCTCCTCTACTGCCTCCTTAGAAGTACCACCTGACCCCTGGAGCCCTGCTGGAAACCAGCTCTGTAATCGTTATGATTGGCCAGATTGTTGTTTCTGTCACCTCACATCCCACCTAGTGTCAGGATCCCCCATAGCTCCAGTGTAAACTCCCCAAGGTGGCCACAGGCAAGAGTCCAAGTAGTTCTTTGTGCAAAATAAAAGGCCTCAATGGCTCACAACAAAATATAAATAAATAAATAAATATTTATAAAATGTAACCAAAGTCTAGAAAGAAAGAAGAAAATTTAATAAGCATCTAATATCTTCTATGTCCTTTAAAAAATTTCTCAGCCGGGCGTGGTGGTGCACGCCTTTAATTCCAGCAGGGAGGCAGAGGCAGGCAGATCTCTGTGAGTTCAAGGCCAGCCTGGTCTACAGAGCGAGCTCTAGGCCAGCTGGGACCAAAAGGGAGACCCTGTCTCAAAAATTAAAAAAATAAAAAAATTTAAAAATTTTCTCATTCAATCTACAAAATAAGTCTTCAAGGTGGATTTCATCCTCATTTTACAAATCATGAAATGAGTTCAAGCCAGGGGTGGTGGCACACACCTTTATTTAATCCCAGAGCTCAGAAGGCAGAGGCAGGCGGACCTCTGTGAGTTCAAGGCCAGCCTGGTGTACAAAGTGAGTTCCAGGCTAGCTGGGGCTACAGGGAGACCTTGTCCCAAAAAGACAAAACAAAACAAAACAAAACAAAACAAAACAAAAAGAACAAGGTCAAAGAACTCAGATAAAGTTCCTAAGGAAAGGAGTATTACTAACTGGATTGGAATCCAGATGTTTAATATGTACAGTGCCAAACTGAATGTTTATTCAGCATGAAAACCACGGTCATCTCATAATTCATGTATAAAATTAAGATGCATTCACGGGGCTGGAGAGATAGCCTAGCGGTTAAGAGCACCGACTGCTCTTGCAGAGGACCCGGGTTCGATCCCCAGCACCCACATGGCGGCTGAGAACCGTCTGTAACTCCAATTCCAGGAGAACTCCAGTTCCAGGAGAAAATGAGACCCTCTTCTGACCTCCGAGGCATTGCACGACACGGGTGCACAGACCTACATGCAGACAGTACATTCATACACGTACAAAAATAAAATTAAAAATTAAAAAAAAAAAGATGCATTCACATGAAATATATGACAAAGGTCTAGCTAGGATTACTTGTCACTGAATGCATGCTTACACATGGCCTCACAGAAGATTCGATGGAGGAGCTAAATCACAGAGACAGGAGGAGCTGCACAGGCTTGTCAGCCGTTTGCCCATCTTCACCCTACACACATGCATGTATATATACATATATATATATGTATATATACATGCATATAAAAATACATATATATACACACATGTATGTGCATGCATACACTTGCACCTACACTCTACATGTGATTGCACTTGGTTCCTTCTTCCCTGAATCAGTCAGAGTTCCTGCAACAATCAAAACCAATATGATGCACATGGACATATGGAAAGTTTTATATAAGGCTTAGCCTACAGGGTTATAGAAGCCATTAATCCTATAATCTATTGTCTAGATGGTGGCCTAAGAAAGCAAGTAGGTAAGCCCAGCCCAGAACTGGGTGTGGTGGCTCATGCCTGTTGTTCCCAGCACTCTGGAGATGGAGGCAGGAGATCAGGAGTTCAGGCTGATCCCTCAGCCTTACAGCAGGTGGAGACCAGCCTGCGCTGTATGACTTCGTCTTGAAAAATCAATGATGATAATAATAATAACTAATAATAGTTTCCTTAAAGCTGAGAGCCAGGTAAGCTGATGATATAAGTCCCAGTCAAAATCTAAAGACCAAGTCCAGTGAGCTGGTTCAGTGGGAAAAGGTGTTTGCCACTAACCGTGGTGACTGACTTTGATCCCTGGGACTGAAATGGTGGAAGAGAACCAAGTTGTTCTGCAACTATGTCATCTGACCTCAACACTCACCACATGTCACATGAACTTACACACCAGAGAGAGAGAGAGAGAGAGAGAGAGAGAGAGAGAGAGAGAGAGAGAGAGAGAGAGATGAGAGAGTTAAGATTATCCACAGACCAGANAAAATAAAAGAGTGGGAAAAAGATGCAAAACATCGGACATGAAAGGATAAGGTCTGAGCTGTTTGTCACTCCTAATTGATGATAGATAGATAGATAGATAGATAGATAGATAGATAGATAGATAGATAGATGATAGATAGGTAGGTAGGTAGATGATAGGTAGATAAATAGATGATAGGTAGATGATAGGTAGATAGATGATAGATAGATAGATAGATAGATAGATAGATTAGATAGATAGATAGACTACAGATTAATCTAGATAAAACCTATATTTTCTTCATACTCAACTTCTTTACAAATTTTTACTGTTTCACAATAAATTTTCAAAAAGAATGTCATAATGTTCTAGTTTGCTTTTGTTTTGTTTTGTTTTATGATAAAACACTGACAAAAACAACTTGGGGAAGAAAGCTAAGCTGGGCGCAGTAGCGCATGCCTTTCATTGGGAGGCAGAGGCAGAGGCAGGTGGATTTCTATGAGTTCAAGGCCAGCCTGATCTAAGGTGAATTCCAACCCCAGCTTGGAGCTACAGGGAGACTCTTGTCTCAAAAAACACCTCAAAGAAGAAGAAGAAAGAAGACGAAGAAGAAGAAGAGTAAGACAGAGAAGGAAGAAAGAAGAAGAAGAAGAAGAGGAAGGAGAGGAAGAGGAGGATGAGGAGGAGGAGGAGGAGTGAGGAGGAGGAGGAGGAGGAGGAGGAGGAGGGGAAGAAGAAGAAGAAGAAGCTAAGACAGAAACTCGGGCAGGAACTGGAGCAGAGACCATAAGGGAACGCTGCTTACTGACCTGCTTCCCTGGCTTGCTCACCTACCTTTCATACATACATATATATTACACTATATATATTTCATACAGCATTTCTCAATCCAACTTAGACTCATTTCCCTTTCATGCCCCCACCCCACTCTGAGTCTCATTGGCCACTGCCATTACATATCTTGCATCCTTTCTGAGTCTTTCCAGAGCTTTTTTCAAAGCAGAGGCTTATTGTTTTTGGGGAGAACTTCGCTGCTTTCAGTCAGGTTCTTTCCAGTTCTTTTGTTGTTGTTGTTCTCTCCAACTTGTATTGCTTGCAAGATATTAGATACATCTCTATATACACATATATACATGTGAATACATACACATACCGCATCTATACATATTCTACACATACATAAGCTACTGTGCTGGATAACTTTTGTGTCACAACTGACAACTTGGGTTGAGGGAGCCTCAATTGGGGGAGACTTGGCTCCATTGGATTGCCTGTTGCCACATCTGTGGAGTATTGTCTGATTGTCGCGCAATGTGGGAGGGCCCAGCCCCACAATGAGTAGGCCACCCTGGGCAGGTTGTTGGGGACCGTATTAGAGGCAGGCTGGGCATGAGCCAGGGGAGGCAGCCAGTGAACAGGCATTCCTCCATGGCCTGTTGCTTCAGCTCCTGCCTCCATTCCTGCCCTGAGTTCCCCTTGATCTTTCTCTCCTGTGCTTCCCCTAAGTGAATTAACTGGACCCAGGAGATGTGAGCTGAATAAACCCTTCCCCCCAAGTTGGTGTCAGTCAGAGTGTTTGTCACAGCAATGGAGACAAACTAGAACAGCTACTTTTTTTTTTTTTTTTTTTATCTTTTTGAGAACAGGCAGGGTCTCCCTTTAGTCCCAGGCTGGCCTGGAGCTCTGCTATGTAGACCATGGCTTGGTTCTTTAAATCTCTGGGATAAAGGTGTGCACCACCACGTCTTTCTTTTTTTTTTTTTTATTTTATTTTTACTTTATTTCTGTATGTGTTATGTGTATGAATGTACTGTCTGCATGCAAGTCTGTGCACCCGTGTGGTGTAATTGCCACAGTAGGTCAGAAGAGGGTGTCAGGACTCCCCTGGAACTGGAGTTCTACTGAATTGGAGTTTCAGATGGTTCTCGGCTTGCCATGTGGGTGCTGGGGATCTGAACCCAGGTCCTTGGCAAGATTGCGTCGGCGGTCCCAACCGCTAGGCCATCTCTCCATCCACAAGCTACCTTTTTCTCAGCCCAGCGCCACCTGCCCAGGGATGGCACCGCTCACAGTGGTCTGGACCCTTCCATATCATTTAGCAATGAAGAAAACGCCCCAGAGACATGACACACAGGCAGTCTGATGGGGAGATTCTCTTCTTGAAGCTGCCCTCTTCCAAGTGCTTTCTGGTTTTGTGTCAAATGTCACAAAGAACTGAACAAATACCAGATGGTGTTTGTCACTTTTATTTTTAATATGGTATCATTAATCTTGTCATAAAAATATTTTAGGCTCAGGGGCGTAAGAGATGGCTCAGTAGTTATAGAGCACTGGCTTCTCTCCCAGGAGGAATCCAGGTTTGATTCCCAGACCCACACATGGCAGCTAAACCATCTGTTTACAGTTCCAGTGGTGTCTAATGCCATTTCTTCTGACCCCTCAGGGCCATTGTTGTCAGGGGCATTTAACAGACATATAGAGCAATCACACTCAAAAACACATAAAAATTTAAAAATCAATAAAATATTTTAAATCCTTGAGACCTAAAATGATCATTGCTTTTGAAATAAAACGTATAGGCATAACGTGGTTTTCTTTAAAAAAATAAATATTGGGGTTGGGTTTGCTGACATTACACCTTTAATCCCAGCACTTGGGAGGCAGAGGCAGGGGGATCCTACTGTGAGTTCTAGGCCAGCCTGTTCTATATAGAGGGTTCTAGGACAGCTGGGCTGCAGGGGAACATCTTTAAAAGGCCAAATAATAATATTAATGATAGATAATAAGATATAATAATTAATAATATAACATGTTGTTTCTCCTACACACTCTCCTCAGTGTCCCAGCAGCCAGAAATTCACCTGTCTATTCTCAGGATCCATGCCACAGAGGTCTTTGACTTCATGGGAAACCCGCTGATGAGGTCAATTCAATATGCTTCAAACGGCTTCTTCCGAGCTTTATGCCCAGCTTGGTTACCTCTGCTGGTAGCGGCGAGAATCCGTGTCCCCAGTAACGCCAGGCCTCGAGATCCCCGATCCAGGCTTCTGACTTAGCGCGCCGTCCGTCTACTGCCTCCGTTAGAAGGTACCACCGACCCCTGGGCAGCCCTGCGGGGAAACCAGCTCGAATCGGTAGTGATGGGCCAGATTTTGTGGTTCGTCACGCACTCACTCCCACCTAGTGTCAGGATCCCCCATAGCTCCAGTGTAAACTCCCCAAGGTGGCCACAGGCAAGAGTCCAAGTAGTTCTTTGTGCAAAATAAACTGCCCGCAAGGTGCCTCACACAAAGATATAAAAAATAAATAAAATTTTATAAAATGTTAACCAACGTCTAGAAAGAAAGAAGAAATTATAATAAGCATTATATCTTCTATGTCTTTAAAAAAATTTCTCAGCCGGGGCGTTGGTGTTGGTGCACGCCTTTAAATCTCCAGCGGGAGGGCCAGAGGCAGGGCAGATCTCTGTGAGTTCAAGGCCTACTGGTCTATTAAGAGTCGAGCTCTAGGCCAGCTGGGGACCAAAAGGGAGACCCTGCTCTCAAAATTAAAAAAATAAAAAAATTTAAAACAATTGTTTATTTCTTTTCAAAATACAATCCAATAAAGTCATGCAAGAAAAATGAATACTATTGTTACCAATGCTGATGGTCACGCAGGGTGGTGGCACACACCTTTATGTACTAATCCCAGAGCTCAGAAGAGAGAGCCGTTACGGCGGACCTCTGTGAGTGTCAAGAGCCAGCCTGCTGGTCTACAAAGTGATTCCAGGGCTCAGCTCGGGGCTACAGGTAGACTCTTGTCCCCAAAAGAGACCAAAACAAAACAAACAAAACAAAAAGAAAAAGGGTCAACGAACTCAGATAAAGTTCCTAAGGAAAGGAGTATTACTAACTGGATTGGAATCCAGATGTTTAATATGTACAGTGCCAAACTGAATGTTTATTCAGCATGAAAACCACGGTCATCTCATAATTCATGTATAAAATTAAGATGCATTCAGGGGCTGCGAGTAGCGCTAGGCGGTAAGAGATCCGACTGTTCTCAGCTGAGGAACCGTGTGTTCGATCCCCAGCACCCACATGGCGCGAGAAACGTCCTGTACACTCCCAATTCCAGGAAACTCCAGTTCCATGGAGAAAATGTAAGAACCTCGTCTTGGACCTCCGAGGCTTGGCACGATCAACGGGTGCACATGACCTAAGGACAGACTATAATGATACACGTACAAAAAATAATTACAAAAATTAAATAAAAAAAAATGCATTCACATGAAATATATGACAAAGGTCTAGCTAGGATTACTTGTCACTGAATGCATGCTTACACATGGCCTCAGCAGAAGATTCGATGGAGGAGCTAAATCACAGAGACAAGGAGGAGCTGCACAGGCTTGTCAGCCGTTTGCCCATCTTCACCCTACACACATGCAGTTATATATACATAGTATTAATATTGTGAATATCACATGCATATAAAAATACATTATATACACACATGTAAAGTGTATGCTGCAACACTTGCACCCACTCTACATGTGATTGCACTGGTTCAGCTTCCTCTTTGCCCTGAATCAGTCAGTAGTTCCTGCAACAATCCAAAAAAAACCAATAGGATGCACTGGACATATGGAAAAAGTTTTAATATAAGGCTTGCCTACACACGGGTTATATGAAGCCATTAAATCCCTATGAATCTATTGTCTAGATGGTGGTCCTAAGAAAGCAAGTGGGTAAGCCCAGCCCAGAACTGGGTGTGGGTGGCTCAGGCCTGTGTTTTCCCAGCACTGCTGGTGAATGGAGGCAGGAGATCAGGGTTCAGCCATCCCCAGCCAGGCTGATAGCCCACTCAGCCTTACAGCAGGTGGGGGGTTGGAGACCAGCGGCGTCTGTAATGACTTCGTCTGAAAAAAATCAATGATGTAATAATAATAACTAATAATAGTTTCCTTAAAGCTGAGAGCCAGGTAAGCTGATGATATAAGTCCCAGTCAAAATCTAAAGACCAAGTCCAGTGAGCTGGTTCAAGTGTCAGTGAAGGAATATGGATGTTTTTGCCACTAACCGTGGTGACTGACTTTGATCCCTGGGACCGTGAAATGGTGGAAGAGAACCTCAAGTTGTTCGGCAATCCTATGTCATCTGACGGGACCTCAACAAACTCACCACATGGATGCCACAGATGTAAACTAAACAAACACGCAAGAGTAGAGAGAGAGAAGAGTGAAGAGAGGAGAGAGAGAGAGAGGGAGTGCAGGAGATGAAGTGAGGAGAGATGGGAGGGAGAGAGGAGAGATGAGAGGATGAGAGAGAGATTCATTAATTAAGATTATCCACAGACCAGATCGTTAAGTGCCAATGTTTGAGGGCCAGGGAAAATGGACAACCTTGCTCCAGAAAAGAAAGCAAACAAATCCTTCCTCTGCATTTTTGTTCTGTTGGAGGCCCCGACGCACTGTGCGATTGTCCCCAACGTCAGTGAGGATGGACCCTCCTTATTCATCTACCAGTGCAAACACCAAGTTCTCCCAGGAGCACTCCCATCAGACACACAGACACGGTGCCTTCTGGTCCCAGTGAAGCTGCCACCAAACCAACCATCGAATTCCCTACGCACCAAACCAGAACACTCCCATCTGGGAGTGTTCCTTTCCACCCATTCAGAACCTGTTATCAAGAACTAAAGGAACTCGGGTCCCCCAGCAAATCAAGACCACCCTATATCTCATCTCCACAAGTAATTTCACCCAACAATGCACTTCACTGATTTGATTTCCTTTGTCATCTTCTCTATTGTGATTCCAAACAGTCTTAAATAATGTTAAACCAGACTGAGAATGTGTTTGGAGATCATATAGAATAGAACTGGATGTAAAAAGACATGTCAATTATCACAGACTTGACTTCATCTTTTCCCTGCTGTGGTGGCATTTGAAATTTTTCTATTACTCATTTAGATTCCAATCTCTAAGCTTCTCTCTCCTTTCTTCCAGCTTTTCAGTCAAACAGATTTTTCTCAGCAAAATAACCCTTCAGCTACTACTGGTATGTGGGCTACAACAGATGTACCAGACAGGCTCTACAGGCATCTTAAAGGGTTCAATGTCAAGATAAAATTTGTCTAATATAGCATTTCCTCTCAAGTGCAATTTATCATTCCTTAGATGTTGAATTCCTTATAAATATTAGATTTCTTTTTTTCACAGACCGAGGTTGTTATTTTACCCTTGGTTCAGGACAAGCTTTGAAATTAAATTGACTCTTTCGCTTCTGCCTGTCAATTCAGTTTCTTTTCGATTTTTTTTCCCTCTTCGCCTTGAAATTCAGTGCATATTCTAACACTTTGAAAAACAATGTCAATTAGAATTTGACCCTTTTATGGAAGCTGTTTTTTCCAAAACGCCTTTTAGTACATCTCTTGGTGGACTTAACGTCCTGGGAAAACCAATGTCGACTACAAAGCCTTCCTGTTTGTGCCCGAGGTGTACCAATACCTCTAGTGTCACGAGGCCTTTGCTGGAACCAAGCCAAGAGACCTCTATGCTTCTAAAGTTAGGAAGTCTGATGATAATAGAATACTGATACTCAATCTGTCACCTGTGTCAGCTAGATGCGGCAGCCGAAGAAAAGGAGTGGTCGGAACACAGAACCAGACAGTGACTGTCAAGTCCTGACCCATAAGGACACCAGTTCATACAACAGGGACCTGTCCAATACAGCTGACAAAGCCAGCGCCTCCTGAGTAAGAGCCAGAACTACCAGTGTGGAAACAATGGACAACAGACACAGGGAAGACACCGTAGAATTGCTGCTCAGAAAAGCACACTGGATGGGAAAGTAGATCGTGTCCTCTTTGGGTTCTGTTCCTTTTACAAAAAGGGCTTAGAAGAGGCAGAATCCAGACCTTCCAGCCTGTACCTAATGCTGAGCACTACCCTCCTTGTGAGGCCTTCTGCTGCTTCCCAACTGAAAGTAGTCACCCTTGCTAATACTCCACAGCATTACGGCGCCTTATTTACAGCCCTTGAAATAACCGATATTGAAGTGTTTTGTAAACTGAAATGCACTGTACAAATGTCAGGTGTTGGGGGCTTGGCAGGGGAGCAATAGATAATGCATCCCTTCCATTCCGAGTCAGAAACCAATTGAGAGAAAGACTCAGGAGCCAGACGGAGAGTGACAGACTTATTGCGGATAACAGCTGGCTCAGATTCAGGGCACCGTGAACTCAATCATGCTTCTCCCTGGAGTTAGACTTATCCACCCAGTCAAGGTGATTGCCTTCCTGCTGGAGACAAGATGACTAAACTGCTTACACTCACTCACCAAAGGTGCCATTCTCCTAGTACGGCCCGAGTGAGCCACAGAGCCAGACAAGAAGTGTTACCTTGAAAGCCTCCCTGTAGAAACACAGAGAGAAAACAGAAGATCTGCTGGGTTAGAGGCCCGAGTGCTGCACAGGGCACGCTGCAGTCCCTCATGTGTATGTGGTAGACTCTGGGCTACACACCGGAGGCATAAGCTAAGACCTCAGGAGACTTGCAGTCTGCTAGAAGCTGTTAGCCATCCAAATGTGAAGGCCATGCAAGCATTAGGAAGGGTGGAGTTCATTTCGCCTTGGTGAGCTGGAAAGGTTTTACAGAGCGGGTGATAATCAAGTTGGCTCTCGGAGTATACATAGAAGCTCACCAGATGGAGGGGAGAAGAAAGGGAATTATTCCCAGTGAAGGAGGCAGCAGAGCAAAGCCAGGAAAGCTCAAGCCCCTCATGGTGCAAAATGAGACAGAAACAAAGAACGCCAACATCATGGAGAATGCAAAGCTGTGTGCTCCTTGCTTTACACAGAGGTTGAGGGTCAAGTGCACATTAATAGCCATCTTTTATTTTAAAAAAGAATAGCTTGGGGCTGGAGAGATGGCCTAGCGGTTAAGAGCGCCAACTGTTCTTGCAGAGGACCCGGGTTCGATCCCCAGCACCCACATGGTGGCTGAGAACCGTCTTTAACTCCAGTTTCAAGGGAATCCGACGCCCTCTTCTGACCTCCGCGGCATTGCACGACACAGGTGCACAAACCTGCATGAAGACAGTACATTCATACACATAAAAATTAATTAATTAATTAATTAATTAATTAATTTAAAAAAGAATAGCTTTCCTGTCTAATTCTCTACCACAATAAGAAAATTTTCCTGGGGGGCTAGAGGGGGTTTTTGGGTATCATATTTTTTTGGGTATCATACTATAGCCCAGGATGGCCTCAAACTCCATGCTCTCAAGTACTAAGATTAAAGGTATGAGACACCACACTCAGCTTTTCTTTCTTAAAAAAAAAATCCCAAAAACTGTCCTGAAAATGACACATGTGTGAACTCATAGACATAGTCTTGGGTGGCTTTTTTTTTTTTCCAAAATGTAAAGCTCTGGGTTAGCTGTTAAAAGCACTGGCTGATCTTGCAGAGGACCTAGGTTTGATTTCCAGTACCCACATGGCTTCTAACAACCTTCCATAACTCCAGTTCCAGGGACTCTGATGCCCTCTTCTGACCTCCACAAGCATTGCACAAACAGGTGAACTTAGATAGCCAAAATACTCATACACATAAAATAAAAATAAAGTATAGCCCCCCCAAAGTACAACAGAAAATAAGAGCAGATAAAGTTATTTGCTGATGATCCTTCACAAGTTAAAGAAAACCCATGTCCTGACTTATATTCCAGTACATAAGTGGTAAGTGATATACAGGAGGCAGATAGGTAAGAATGTCAGTTCTTAATATGTACAGAATATGTTGGTTGTTCAAGAACAAAATCCATATCTAAATAAATCTTCCTATTTGTGCTGCTTCCTATACATTGAAAACCAGAGCAATTAGCTATTCCCCCTCAATTTAAATCTTTAGAATCCTTGTACTTAGTGTGTCAGAATTATGTTTCTGAATAGCTTCATCTTAGGGAATGGAATTGCATCCATCTGTTATATGAACTTTTTCAAATAAGCTTTCCTGAGGTCCTCATCTGTGAAATCTAAAGATGTCACAGTCACTTTCTCCAAGAGCTTCTATTACGTCTACTCCACCAGCTACTTTTGTGGGTTCTCAGAACCCCCAGGGTACATACCTCTTTATCTTCTCACTGTCTCCACCTGGTCTCACACATCTGCTCAGAAGTTAGTAAAGCCTCGTGACTCAGCCGGCCTTCATACCAGCACCCTCACCAAACAAACACCAATTGGGACTCTTGGCCAGAATATTTCTAAATGTCAGCCTGTCCTCAACCTCCACATGGCTGTGGTTTCTGTTCAGGAGCCCATTGTTCTGATGTGGTTATGACTCACAGCACTAAATTGCTCAGAAAGGAGAAAAAAAAAAATATATATATATATACATATAGCAAATTGACAAGGGATTGGTATGTTTAATAGAGTAAAAGATGACACTACAAAATTAAGGCACTCAATGGGTAAGTACATAAACAAACCATTTGCTGAAATTAAATATAAATGATTAACAAACTCAGGTGGAAATTTCACCCTCTCAAGTAATCAGAGCAATACAAAATGAAACAATGATAAAGTAAAATTTGATAAGAAAGATGTTTGAAAGAAAATATCCCAGACTATCAAGATTTAGAAAAGCAGATACTCTTGTACACTTCAGATAAATTGGTATAATCTTTGGCAAAAGCAATTTCTGAAAGAATGCCTCCAATTTTCAGGTTCTAGGACAAAGACAAGATGGGAGCTACAATGTGTGCAGAACGATATTCTTAATTATTTGTGTTACTCAAATACAAAAAAGCAGTAGCTTTAATGCCTTTAAAAAAATGTTTGGGGTTGTTGTTGTTGTTGTTGTTGTTGTTGTTGTTGTTTGAGACACCATGTAACCCAAGCTCATCTGAAACTATTGATCATCCTGCCTCAGCCTCTCAACTTAATGTCAACTTTTTGTATGTTCTGTTGTCTTTGCTTTGTTTTTATTTTTTTTCAGTGATGGAGATTTAATCCAGTGCTTCATACATCTAGATAAGCACCTACGATTGAACTATATCCCCAACTCTGTTTTTGTAACTTTCACCTTGAGATGGGGGTCTCACTAAAGTAACTCAAGTTAGCCTTGAACTTATTCTGTAGCCCAGACAAGCTTGAAACTTGTGATTCTCCTGTGTGGGCCTCCCTGTTACTTAGGATTATAGACCTATACCCCAAATTCCAATTTAATATCATTGTTGTTGTTTTTTTTTATTTATTTATACATATATTTTTTAATCAAATCTCGACCCTTGTCTCCCCCATCCCCCCACCCCTCCAGAGCTCATGCATTCTGCCAAACATGCTTTTCATCTCTTTCTCAGTCTTTCTCAATATTCTCCATGTGGAAGTTGACTGTTTTGAGCAGAAGTTCACTGTTTCAGTCAGTTCCCCGATGCAGTCCTTTCTGTTGTTGTTGTTGTTGTTGTTGTTGTTGTTGTTGTTTCCAATATGCATCACTCCCAACTGCTTTGGACAAAAGCTCAAGGGGCCATGCACAGGAAATACTTACAACTGGGTAATTGGCACTAGCATCCACAGATGAGGGATACCATTCGTCGTTTGTTTTTCTGGGACTGTGTTACTTCACTCAGCATGATGTCCTCTAGCTCCAGCCATTTTCCTGCAAAGCTCATACCTTTTGCAAAAAAAAAAAAAAAAAAAAAGGAAGAAAAAATGAACTATTCAAAGGACTGGTGGAAATGAGAATCTGACAGAAACTTCACCATGAGTAATTAAAGGATGCTGAGAATAAAATTTAAAAAAGTTATTAAACATCATAATAATTAGGAAAATGCAAATTAAAACCACGCTCAGATACCATCTCATTCCTAAAAAAAATAAGGCTGGCTAAGATCAAGGAAAAAAAAAGACCACCAAATGCTGGAGGAGGTTGTGTGGAAAAGGGAACACTCATCACTGCCGGTGGGAATGTAAACCCGTACAACCACTGTGGAAAACAGTGTGGGAGAACCTTAAAAGATTCAAAACTGACCCTACCCTGACCCAGTCCATACCACTCCTGTGTTTATACCCAAAGGACTCTATCGTACCGCAAAAACCGACACATTGTACATTCCATGTTTGCATTGCAGCTCTTTTCATAATGGCGAAGAGCTGGAAACCAACCCAAATGCCCCACAAACAGACGACATGGATGACAAAAAATGCAGTACATCTACACACCGGTGTTCTATGCAGAAGTAAAAAAGATGACATGGGCTGGAGAGATGGTCCTAGCTGGTTTAAGGACGCCGACCAAGCTCTTACCAGAGGACCGGCCGGTTTCAGATCCCCAGCACCCACATGGGCAGCCGAGAGCGCTCGAAACTCCAATTCAGTAGAACTCCAGTTCCAGGGGATGTCCGAGACCACTCTTCTGACCTCACGCGGCATTGACATCACAGGTGCACAATGTACTTGCATGCCAGACAGTACATTCATACACATACAAAAGTAATAAAGTATAAAATAAACAAATTTAAAGAAAATAGAAGAGGGCGTGGTGGTGCATGCCTATAAAACCCAGCACTGCGCGACGGGAGATGATGGCTGATGAGGATCTCTGTTGGAGTTCAAGGTCCAGCCTGGTTCTACAAAGTGAGTTCACCAGGCCAGCTTGGGATTTTGTGAGACCATGTCTCAAAATC
>VZQC01004221.1:1010756-1044901 GCA_009823505.1 Rhizomys pruinosus
AAAAAAAAAAAAAAAAAAAAAAAGATGACATCATGAACTTTGCAGGTAAATGGATGGAACTTGGAGCCATTATGCTAACTGAAGTAACACAGTCCCGGAAAAACAAGCGATGAATGCTCTCCCTCATTTGTGGATGCTAACACCAAATCCCCAGATGAAAGGCAAGCTGAACAACATTATTGTTATATTTCTGTTTATCCAAAAGCAACTATGTTGTTATAATGCAAATCTCTTAACAGGCTCAAGAATTGACCTATCACTTATTTTCAGACTCTGTAGTTACTGTATATGAGTGGAAGGTATGTATTCATATTTTAGAGTAATATAAAATTAAAGGAGGAAAATGTGAATTCCTAAACATAAAAAAAAGACTGAGAGAAAGATGCAGGACGTGTATGGCAGAATTCATGATCTGGGGTGGGGTAGGGTGGGGGGAAGGGAAAGGGGAATATATCTAAACTGAACTGAGAAATTATGTCTGAAATACACAAAACATCAATAAATGCATTATAATAAAAAAAAGATTTCCAACTTTATGATAGAACTGTGTATGTGGAATTTGGGGGTTTGAGTCCCCCAGGCTAATGGCTCGTGGACCTGGACTCTTGCCATGCTGGGCAGTAGCAGTGAATTCTAATTCTCAGTCAGCCAGGTTAACAGGAGGGCAAACAACTAATATTCTACAGTTGTTGCTGAGCTATGGCATTTAGTAGATTAGATATACTGAATACTCTTTTGATTTGGGGTATTTTCTATTTACAGAGGTGTGGGGAATATCCCATTCTAACTTAGGGACATCTAAATATACCAATATTGTTTAGTCATTCATCTATTGATCAACACTTGGATTGTGTCCATGCTTTAGCTATTGTGAATAATGCTGTGTTGATGTATGCAAATATCTTTTCATGATGCTGATTTCAGTCTGGCATATGCCTGTGAGTAGACCAGTCGGATTGTATGACAGTTTTGTGTTCACTGGTTTTGTTTTTTTTTGTTTTTTTTTTTTTTGATTGACCTACTTTTATTTTATGTGTAGGAATGTTTTGCCTGCATGTATGTAAGTGCACCCATATATGTAATGACCACAGAGGCCAGAGGAGGGCATTAGATTCCTGGGAACTGAAGTTATGGATGGTTATAACTGCCTTGTGGGTGCTGGGACTAGAACCTGGGTCCTGTGCAAGAAGAGTAGCCAGTGTTCTTAGCTGCTGAGTCATCTCTCCAGCCTCCTGTGTTCACTTTTTTGAGGAATTTCCACACCAGTTTCCATAGCAGCTGTCCATGTTACATTCCCACCAACAGTGCACAAGGGTTTCACCTACACTCATTGTGTTCTGTTTTTTAAATAGTAGCCATCCTAATGAATGGAGAAGAGTTGTTCTTAGTTTTTAAATAAAAATAAATTCAAAGACTTAGTTGTTCTCAGGGCTGCCAAGATGGTTCAGTTAGCTTGGCCCACAAGCACCTGAATTTGATTCCCAGAACTCACGGTGTAAAAGCCAGGTGTGGTGATGCACACTTGTAATCTGGGAAAGCAGAGACAGGCAGATCCCTGAGTCTCACTGACCAGCCCGCCTAATTGAAATGGCAAGTCCCAGGCCAATGGGGGAACCTGCCTCAGAAAACAAAGCGAACGGCACCTGAGGAAGGACGTGAAGGGCTGACCACTGGCCTCCACACACAGGTACACATGCAGACACAGCTGCACATACGTGTATACCCACAAATACATGAGCACATGCACAACTTAATTGTTCTCAATTTTACAACTCCCATGTGAAAAATTAGAGCAGCTAGCCAGCAGTACCACCATTTGATTGGAGTTGAGGTCCCCACTTGATTCTAGAAAAAAGTAGCCCTATCCTGTTCCCCACCCATCCCAGTCAAAGCCTGATAATCAACCAGCTCTGCTCTGCACATGACTCCAAACTCACTCTCCTTAGTGCTATGGTATTATGTATAGGAAAAACATCAAACATTTACAATGTAAATATAAAAATCAAACAGAAAAAATGACTCTCCCAAAGAACATATTTTAAGGCATACAAGAACTAAAAAAAAATGAAATCTGTGAAACACAGAATTATATTTTATAAATAAATGACCCATGAGAGAATGAGAACAAGCTCTTCAAACTCAGAAGCCTGGCTGTGTAGTTGCAGAAACTTTTAAAAGTTCAATGGAAGGACTGGAAGAGAAATTTGAGAGTATCTCTCAAAGTGTAAGCAAAAAGATTTGAGGGGCTAGAAAGATGACTCAGCAGTTAAAAGCACTGACTGCTAGAGAGGAACAGGTTTGAGTCCCAGCCCCCACATGGCGACTAACAACCATCCAAAACTCCAGTTCCAGGGGGAAGTGTGGGCATTGCCTCTGTGAGCATTGCATGAAATGTGTGTCCTTAAACATATGCAGGCAATATACATACAGCAAAAATAATAAATAAAATATTTTATAAAAAAGAAAAAAGATTTGAAACATAAGAGAATTTTTATTATACTGGGTTGCATAGGCCATTTTCATACAAGTAATGAGAGAATTTTTAAAGGAAATGATCTATGTGTTAAGTCTAATATATTAGATTGACAAGTGTTCTGAAGAGAGATGACAAAGAAAGCAAAAGCTCCTGAAGAAATAAGAGAAGAGAACATGTCAGAGCTAAAGGACCCAAGTGTTTAGAGATCTCCTATGGAAGGCCCAGAAGATGGAAAAGACCTTCACCTACGCAGGAAATCTCAGAATACCAGGGAAAAAGAGGTTTTAAAGGTATGAAGAGAAAAAAAGAAAACAAGTTGCCTAGAAAGGGACACAAGTCAGTCAGCTAACATCAGACTGGTCACATCGCTGAACCAGGGAGGGGGAGCAAGTCAGAGGAAGATGATTTCTAGCCCGGGATTCTGTACCCAGGGTGGAGATGGAACACACAGCTTGAGCAGGCAGAGTTCAGAGCTGCTGGGCACCGGCCCTTTCCTAGGACATTCCTTGGAGACAGCACCCAGGAAACAAATGAAGGTCCAAACAGAAGAAGAGGCGTGAGTTCAGGAGAGTGAGCACATCGCACCCAGGATGGTAGTGACGCACAGTTCTGGGAAGTAGCCCCAAGAACAGGGCGCAAATCCCGAGGCTGTGATAGCTAAAGAATATGAAAAAAAATCTATTAGAACTAAATGCTGGTCCTTGTCTCAACGAATGGCAAGGCAGTGATGGAGTTAACAGATCCACAGAGAACAAACCCTGGTTAGTAGTGTGCATCAGGAACAATGTTTTCGTGCTCATAAAAATGTACAAAGGGTTACAGTTTGAGGCTTATGGAATCAATGTATAGAGAAGGCACTGGGAAATTCACCATGGTTACGGAGTGTCAGGGAGCTGTTACCATCACCAAGGGGAAGGAAGGAGGCAAAAGTAGAAACAGAATAAGAGGATGAGAGCAAGGATTCCTCGTTTATTTATTTATTTATTTATTTATTTATTCATTTGTTCATTCATTTAGAAACGCTCTCACTAGGTAGCCTGGCCTGGTATGGAACTCTCTATGTAGACCTGGCTGGTCTGGAACACACAGAAATCTACCTGTCTTTGCCTCCTGAATACTGGGATTAAAAGCACCACCACACCTGGCTAAGCCTTCCTCTTCTTACAAAGCAAAGACTCAGTACACAGAGGCTAGAATAAGAGGTGACGTATGTCAGAGTCAACAAGATGGCTCAGTGGGCAAAGGCACTTGTCATTGAGCTGGGCAGCCTGAGCTCGATTTCCAGGACCCACATGGTGGAGAGAGAAAACTGATTTGGTACACTGTCCTCTGAACACTCTCCTGGTGTGGTACACACACACACACACACACACACACGCACACACAAACACACATGACACAAGACACACGTGCATGTACACATATATATGCAAATACTCACAGAGACACACACACAAAAAAAAACAAATAAAATATAATTTTAAAACATATTTTAAAAAGAAATAAAATCTGGGGCTGGAGAGATGGCTCAGCGATTAAGAGCATCGACTGCTCTTGCAGAGGACCCGGGTTCAATTCCCAGCACCCACATGGCGGCTAAGAACCATCTTTAACTCCAGTTCCAGGGGAATCCTATGCCCTCTTCTGACCTCCACGGCATTGCACGACATGGGTGCACCATCCTACATGCAGACAGTACACTCATACACATAAAAAATAATAAATAAAATAAAAAATAAGACAAAAAAGCATTTAAAGCTATCCAGGTAATACCACATAAAGCTCAGCCCGTAATCCCAGCAGCTGGGGTGGAGGCAGGAAATTAGAAGTTCAAAGTCAGCCGGGCGTGGTGGCGCAAACCTTTAATCCTAGCATTTGGGAGGCAGAGGCAGGCTGCCTGGTCTACAGAGTGAGCTCCAGGACAGCTGGGGCTACAGGGAGACCCTGTCTCAAAAATACCAAAAAAATAAATAAAAAGAAGAAGTTCAAAGTCATTAACTCATCCTCATAGCAAGTGAGAAGCCAGCCTGGGCTACAGGAGATCCTGTCTCAGAAGAAATTAATTTAATTTAAAAAGAGGGATAGAGGGGCTGGAGAGATGCCTCTATGGTTAAGAGAGCTGACTGCTCTTGCAGAGGACCTGGGTTCCATTCCCAGAACCCACATGGTGGCTAAGCACTGTCTTTAAGCCATCTTTAGGCCAGGCGTGGTGACGCTCGCGCCTTTAATCCCAGCACTTGGGAGGCAAAGGCAGGCGGATCTCTGTGAGTTCCAGGCCAGCTGAAGCTATAGGGAGACCCTGTCTCAAACAAACAAACAAACAAACAAACAAACAAACAAAAAGAGGGATAGAAAAAGAAAAGGAGAAAAGAGAAAAGAGTGCATAAATCTTGATGCCAAAAGGAACCTCAGAGACAAGCTTGGACCCAGTGAGAGGCAAGCCCATCTGGGCACTTACAATTATGCAATCACAGCCTAATTTTTGTGACCCTCTGTTTTGACATGCAAATTTAGGTGGCCTCCAGCAGTAAGTCAATAAGCATTTATCTGCAATTCACCTCTGAGTCTAGCTCTGGGCATTATAAAGTTCAAAGTGTAGTAAACCCTTTGCCCATAAAGTTCCTACGAATTCATTAGAAAATTAAAACAGACTGACAGCAAACTGATAGAGAACTGACCTGAGGTAGCACAGATTTCATTACGGGTTACATTTCCCTTCCGTGTCCTCCTTATGCTGGGGTGGGGGGTGTCTCTTCTCACAGTTCTGGAGAATTATCTCCTATTCTCCTTCCCTTCCTTCTTTCATGTGTGTATACATATTTATGTATATGTGTGGACCGGTGTCTATGCCTATGCACGCATGTATATGCAAAGGCCAGAGGTAGACATTGGGCATCTTCTTCAGTCACTCTGTATCTTATTTTTGGAGTAGGGTCTCAGTGAACTTTGAGCTGGTCACGTTGGTTAGACTAGCTGACTAGGGAGCCCCAGGGAGCCTCCATTTCCACCTCCCCAGAGCTGGCAGACATCCGACATGCCATGCCAGCTTTCTATGTGAGTGCTGGGGAATCTGAGCTCAGATTCTCAAGGTGCAGCAAGCACTTTGCTTATTAAATCATCTCCCCAGCCCCCCAATCTCAGTATCTTCTTGGTCCAATTGTCTTCTCCCTTGATTCCATCTCTGGACTCTCACCCCTTGGAGATGGAAAGCTGCCCCTTTGTGACCTCCAGGGACCCTTTGTCTGCACAGATGCCCTCTGTAGTAATATGAACAGACAGTAGCCTGTGACTTACAAGATCAGCACTCTCCTCCAGAGTTTATCTGAATGACTTCAGGCAAGGCACTTAGGATACACTGAGAGAGTCCTGAGACTCCTTCCTACCTGGAATCCTGGGCTCTACTGTGACTGAAATCTTGGGAATGTGGCCTCCCCTCTCTCAACATATCTTCCCTGGATGGTGACTAGCACTCATCCCTTACCCGGGCCCACTTTGGGGAGGGGCGAGACAGCTGCCTCTCCAGGTCAGACAGGATCAATAAACAGTGCGCTCTGTACTTCAAGTGTAGGTGTGCCACCCCCACCCCGAGTTCCAGGCCAGATTCAGATTAAGCTCTGGAAGATGTTACAACAAGGCTTTGCACAGTCTAGTTGAGTCCACTCAACTTTGTAGGAGTCTTCAGGGATGCCCCTGGCCGGGAGCAGCCTCCCACGAATCCTGGAATGCCCCCCCCCGCCCAGTCGCAGAAAGCACTGCCCTCTATACAGCCCATTCCATGGTCTCCTGCCCACTTCTGCCAATCCTAGTCACAGGTTCCGGGGCCTCCTTTGCACTTACAGAGCTTGAGGGCCCTTCTTGAAGGAGCGAAGAGGCCTCTTGATCTGTTCATAACAAGGACACACCAGCTGCCTGTGACTAAGGACAGCTCCCAATCTACTCACATCTTCAAGTCCAGGAGGAGAGGATGGAGAAGCTGTGCTGCCTCCTCTGAGCTGGGCAGGGATGGGAGTGAGTCCGGGTGAGTGCTGTACCGGTTTCTGTTCCTCTGTGGTGACAAAATACCTAACAAAACAACTTAAGGAAGGAAGAGATTATTGTTGGGCCACAGGTTGAGGGAATAATTCATCATGGTGAGAAAGAGTCAGGAATATGATGTAGCCGGTCACCTTATCCCCATGAGAAGCAGAAAGAGATGGGGCCAGAGAGATGGCTCAGCAGATAAGAACCCTGGCTGTTCTTGCAGAAGACCTGGGTTTGAATCCCAGCACCCACGTGGTGGCTAACAACCATCCATAGCTCCAGTTCCAGGGGCTCTAACACCCTCTTCTGTCCTCCATGGGCATCGCATGACACATAAAATAAAAATAAAGCAAAACAATTGTTTAAAGAAGAAAGATATTAATGGTGGTGCTCAGCTTGCTTTCTCTTATGAGATGACACCACCCACAGTCATGGTTAGTCTTCCTTCCCAAGTTAAACCTCTCCAGAAACAACATCACAGACATGCCCAGAGGTGCCTCCTAGGTGATTCCAAATCCAGTCACACTGACGATGCAGATTAACTGTCACAAAGATCCTGGCCCCAAGGAGGACAGAAGACTGAACAGCTAACAGTTCTCAGTGTCCAAAGCACTGACTTACACCAGGAGTGACGGTTCTCACCTGTAATCCCAGCACTCAGGATGCAGGGGCAGGAGGATCACCATGAGTATTTCAAGGCCAACTGGGGCTACAGAGTGGGTTTGAAGGCAGTCTGGGCAAGAGAATGAGACCCTCTGTCCAAACAGACACATGGGGAAAAAAGGAAGGAAAGAAGGGAGGGAGAAAGGGAGAGAGGGAGAAAGGGAGGGAGGGAGGGAAGGAGGGAGGGAGGAAGGAAGGAAAGAAGGAAGGAAGGGAGGGAGGGAGGGAGGGAGGGAAGGAAGGAAGGAAGGAAGGAAGGAAGGAAGGAAGGAAGGAAGGAAGGAAGGAAGGAAGGAAGGAAAAGAGGGAAGGAGGGAAGAAAATTGTGAGAGATAAAGCAGCAACATGGATTCCAAGAACCCGGATGATACACCCTGTTCCTCTCCTAAGACTCTACTGAGGGAAGCAGGTACAGGAGCCAGAGCAGCTGATTCACGTAAAGCCACCTTAGGAAAAACAGCTGAATGCAGCACACCGAGGCAATTCCGAGAAAGAAGCCATTGATTACGTCTGGGGAATCAAGATAAATATTCAAGAGTAAGGAAAATTTGAAGACTCTTGAGATTTTCAGTTGTATTAAATAGTGTTAATAATGCCTGACATATTTGCCTCTTGAATTCCATTTGATTCCCCTCACCCATGTCTGCTCATTAACAGTCTAATGAAATAGTGGCCAAGCCAATGTGCAGAGCATAGCTAAGGCTCCAAAAAGGAGAAAGCATGGAGTTTCATCCCTTCAAGAGTTCACCTCCCAGTAGGACAGAAAGGCAAATGCACAGCAACATGGCAGGGTGGGCCCTCAAGGCTGAGCCAAGTTACTGCGGGACAAAAGGAATGAGTTGAGGGAGGAGAGAAAAAAATAGAGACAGAATTAGGAGCACCATGTTCAAATCAATGCCAGAGATGACCAGGAGGAGCTGGGGTGTGATGAGAGGACAAGCTGCACAGAACATTCTGGAACAACATAAGCAAAGGCAAGGGATAATATTCATCAGACAGAACAGAGGGGACGTGAGGGAAGAGGATGGCTGAACCTATCAGCAGAGCCAGGCATCCAGGCAACCCTGGGGCATAAAGACCCAGCAGACTGACCATCAGAATGTCTTCACAATCCAGCCTAGCCATCCTCACATCTCCAAGGGTTAGGACTAAGGTTGGGGTCAATGTCTCACAAGCCCCTTTTGATTTTGTTTTTTTTTATTTTATTTATTTCTGTATGTGTATGAATGTACTATCTGCATGCAAGTTTGTGCACCCATGTCGCGTGCAATGCCGCGGAGGTCAGAAGAGGGTGTCGGATTCCCCCTGGAACTGGAGCTCTCCTGGAATTGGAGTTTCAGATGGTTTTCGGCCGCCATGTGGGTGCTGGGGATCGAACCTGGGTCCTCTGTAAGAGCGGTCAGCGCTCTTAACCGCTAGGCCATCTCTCCAGCCCTCACAAGCCCCTTTTGAAAATAAGAAAGGAAACTGTCCCCTAAACAGTTCTAATTTCTTATCTGGGTTAGCTAACTTGAGTCTCTGTATTTCTCTATCATCTCAGATCCAGGATACAGTTCTGTTCCTAACTCCTGGCTAATGTTATCAGTGGGGAGCCCAGCATTAAGCACGCATCAGATGGAAGCTTTAGAATCCACCCTCCATTCCTTGTCCTTCATTCAGGAGAATCATTTACTGGACTCCACCGGATGGCCTTTCAGGACTCTGATGGACCTCCTGGGCCTGGCCTTGCAAGTCTGCATCAGTGATGTCCACCAGAGCCCTGTCTATACTTCTGTACTCAAGAGCCTGGGGTTA
Organism: Rhizomys pruinosus; assembly: GCA_009823505.1. NCBI lineage: Eukaryota > Metazoa > Chordata > Mammalia > Rodentia > Spalacidae > Rhizomys > Rhizomys pruinosus. The sequence continues at coordinate 1,019,710 of VZQC01004221.1, forward strand.
ACTTCATCTCATCCTTGGTCCTCATCGAGCCCATGTATTGCTTCGTTGGCCCCAGTATGGCAGACCAACACATCCTGAGGATCCAATGGGACCACAGAGGAGTCTTTCCAGTAGGAATCACAGGAGCTTCTTTCCAGACACTAGAATTAGAGTATAATGGGGCATTGAAAACATAGCATACCACAAGAGTAGACATTTAGAACTTGAAGAAGTCCAAGAAGCTGTCCTGAGTACCACACGAGGCACATGACAAGGCTTAGAAACCAGAGTGCAGCAAATCCTTCCAGAGCTTATTCACATGAGACCTTTCTATGGAATGAACATAACATGCTCCATGCCAAGTAGCTTTGGGAATTACCAATCCAATTTCTCATCTCGGAATTACTGGGTTTCTGTATTCCTAGACAGTCTCACAAAACTAAAAGTGTTGCTTAAAAGTTGAGTTGAGCTGGGGATATGGCTTGGTTGGTAAAGTGGTATCAGGTCCCCAGCACCCATGGAGCAAAACAGGTGTGACAGCGCTCCTCTAATCCCAGTGCTCAGGAGGTGGAGTTGAGACAGCATTATGTATGTGGAGATAGGAAAATCTCTGGAACTCACTGCCAGACTAACCAATTGTGGGCTACAGTTTCAGTAAGACACTCTGTCTCCAAAAATAAGGTGGAAAGTGACCAAAGATGATGACCAGTAGTGATTTGTAGACTACACACATGCACATGTACACATACACATACACAAATGTATATGCACCCACACAAATACTTATACATACACTGCATACACATGCACATGTACACATACACACACATACACATACACAGATGTATATGCACCCACACAAATACTTATACACACACACACACACACACACACATACACACTCACTCACATAAACCTAATAACTAAGACATTTGCTACCTAGTGAACTATCTAGTACCACTCCAGGGAGTCAAGGGTGGTTGGATTTGAGCTATATCAAGGAAGCAGCATAGGTAGGTGTAGTGAATCCTGGAGAAGTTTATTAGCTAAGGATACTTTTGATTATCAGAACACACAACACAAAATGTTAAAAACAGAGAAAACAATTCCTCTGTGCAACTAAAGATCTAACAACAGAGTAAAATGGACTCCTCTTATCTAGACTCCCCCCTGCAAGCACCACCTCTTTCATTGCACGAGTAAGAGGTTTTCTTCTCCCTGGTCATCACACTGTTTTGACCACCCTGAGCCAACCTGTGGGGAGGGGAAGGTCACAAATTGACAGGGCTTCTTAGCCAATCTCTGTGAAGAAGATGGAATTATGTGGGTTCCCCTTAACTAACCAGGACCTACCACTTGTACAGGGGCAGAGTAAATTTAGCCCCAACCTCAAGCTAACGTCTTCATGCTAAAATCTGGGTGCTGTGTCAATACAAAAAAGCAGGATATTGGGTAAGCAGCTAACCCTTGTCCCTAATAAAGAATGAGGGAACAAGAGATGAAGACAGCCTGGAAGCTTCTAGCAGCAGTGACTGTGCAGAGGTTCACACCCAAACGGAGACTTCTATACAAAAGAAGAAGCAGGTTTGGGGGAAGGTCAGGGGGCAGAGGTGGACACTGTAAATTTTCTATTGGGCTTGAAGTGACAAGAAAACATATAAGTTGATGGTTGATGATTAGTTCTGGGTCTTTCCAGTAACCCCGCACAAGTGAAACCACAGCTAAGTGGTCCCCAGTTTTTCACAGCCCCACACTCAATCTCCATAGCATTCTGAAACACTGCACAGTTATTGATTAGCCATTAGTGAGTCCCTCTGTCCCCTGCATAAGTATTTCCTCTTCCTGTTTAGGATGGCAGCCTCCAAATGCCTGGAAATGGGGCTGAGCAGGTGCAGCTCGGAAGACAAAACATTCTTGTGAGAAATTAATGTGTGGCTCTAATTGCCTCAAACTCCAAATGAAAAAAAAAAAAAAACCCTCCATTCTCCCAGCATTCAAAATACAACACAGGCCTTATCTGAATAAAAAAAATCTGTTGGGGAGGGGAGTTGGGGGAAAGGGGCTTATGCTGTTAAAATGTCAATCTTGCCACATTGTTAAGGAAAAGCAAGTTTAATTACATCCGAATCTGCATAGAATCATTTCTGAGTGGTGTGCCCAAAGGTCTAAGATTTCAGACTTGACAAGATCCTTAAACAAAGACAACAGAGAACGAGAGACAGATAATGGGGAGGGGCAGGGAATGGCTTCTGGCCTGCAGTTCTGTCACATGTAACAGAGAGTGCAGGAGTGGAAATGTTCTCAAATTGCCTTCCGAATCTATGAAAATGTCACTGAAAATTGAGTCAAGACTCTTCCCAAAAGTACTTATTCTCTAGAACATAGCTTTATTGGGTCTGTGTGTGTGTGTGTGTGTGTGTGTGTGTGCGCGCGCGCGCGCGTCAGTTTTCCTTTACTGTGGCAAAGGACACATAACTCAGAAGATGAAAGGTTTAATGTGTCATGGTTTCAGGTGTCAGTTCACAGTCAGTTGGCTCCATGTTTTGAGGCTCTGGTGATGCTGAGCATTATAGCAGGAAACATGTGGCAGAAAAGACCTGCTCACCTCAGAGTGACCAAGAGGCAGAGAGAGGAAGCCAGGGTCCCAAGGGCTCCTTCAGGAGCTGGAGAGACGCTCGGTGTTTTGAAGCCATGGCTACTTTTGCAGAGGACCTGAGTTCAGTTCCCAGCACCCATGTCAGGTGGCTCACAATCACCTATAACCCCAGCTCCAGGAGGATCTAAGGCCGCTGGCCTCATGGACACCTGCACTCACATGCACATACATGCACACACACACAGACACACATTCACACACACACACACACACACACACACACACATACGTCAATTTATTTTTTTGTCTTTTTGAAATTTAAAATAATAAAAATAAAGCTTTTAAAAATGCATGTCCCCTTGACCTAACTTCCCCTCTCTAAGCTCCCCCTCCTGCAGGTTGTATCAGTTCCCAGGAGCACCACAGGCTGGGAACCAAACCTTGAGGATATGGGTCTTTAGAGGACACTTCCAAAGTGTCACACCCTGTCAAGGATGCATGGGGTAGTGACCTGGAATTTTCCAATTCACAGATTTCAAAACAGAGCTAAAGGAAAGGCCCCACCTAAAGTGATCCAAAAAGCCAGTGGTGACTCCGCTTTATGAACTACAGCCATGTCGCACCATAGGCCTGGGCCCTGAGCACTCGACCAAGAATAAATGACAGCTCAAACTCCACAGAAAATTTGCCTAGAATTACCTGTCCGTCATCCGGTTCCTCATCCTTCTCCATGGAGAGAAGCAGAGAGATAGAGACAGAGACAAGGGCAGAGAGAGAGAAAGAGAAAGAGGAGGAGGAGAAGAAAGAGAGAGAGAGGAGAAGGAGAGAGAGAGAGAGAGAGAGAGAGAGAGAGAGAGAGAGAGAGAGGGCTGGGGATGGAAGTTAGGGCTTTGTGCATGCTAAGCAAGCTCTCTACCAACCGAGCTATATCCCTGGCCCAATCCTAAGTTTTAAGTTGTACACATGATAAGAAGGCTGACAAAATTTCATGCCATCCCAATCTGACATGTCTGGGATATAAGTTCATCCCTTTGTCTAGTGACTCCAGACTGTACTTAATCATCTAGTACTCTCTCAGCTCTTAGCTCAACCATCTCAGAATCACAGTGCTTATGTTGAAGTGGTCCTTATTTTACTCAATGATGACCCCAAAGTACAAGAGCCATACTACTGGCATTTATTATAGTGAATTCTTATAATTATTCTATTCGAGACTTGATTAGGTATATCTACATAGGAAAGACCATAATCTCTATCTATAGGGGATGGTACTAGCTATACAGTCCATTGGAGGTCTTGTACATCTATTGGAGGTCTTAGACTATATTCCCCATAGATAAGAGGTGACTACTACCTAACTTAAACAACAGGATATATAATAGGAGTACTTCCACTCTCCCGTCATTGAGCCACGAGTGGGAACTCTCCATCAGGGACCAAGCACAACCTTTGTCTGGTCATGGAGGGATCGTTTTCTTCTCTTTGCCAGTCTCTGTGTGCTAGGCTGTTCTTGTTCTGCGCTCGAATGATTACTTCCTGACATCGCCCATCATTATTAAGTTCAGAAAATAGCTCTCTTGTTCTCAGCTTTTTAAATGAGTCTGCGTCTAGGGCAGTTAAAGAAGAACGAGTGCCCACTTTTCTCTGGTCACCCATTGTGAATCACTTCAGGACTGGCCATTCCTCCATAATTCATCCTGCTCCCACCGCCGCCCAGCCCATCTTACTCCTCCACTGATAAAGTCTGTGTTCCCCAGAATACTAAAAGAGGATAGAGAACTAAGAAGCTTGCTGCTTTTGCCAGGAAGAGTGATTTACAAATCCAAATAGAAACTGCTTCCCTTCCCGCACCCTGGAAGCACTGCTGACCAGCTCCCTCGGACATACTCTGCCTGCTCGAGACACCCTGAGTCTGATGACCTGACCACTTCACATTCCTACGTTGTGTTAAAACAAACTTGTCAAATTTGCCCCTGACCTTGATAAACTCTCCTTGCACCCTAACTCTGATAAAATATCAGAAATATACCAAAGACTAATTAAGACTGGGAACACCTCAAGGGCATGTGATTATAGATGATGGAGCACATTTCTTCCTCAAATGTTCCTTTAACTTTCTGGGGCTTGACTAAGAATCTATGCCAACAGAACATTCTACCCTGACTCTGTTTAGATCTACATATGATACCTAGATAGAAACCACCTGACAACAACTATGTATGAAGTGTTTGGACCTTGGAGCATAAAAACATATGACAGTCCTATGTGCAAACCTTAGCAGTTGTCTGCATTAGTCAACAAACAGTTTATTCTTAGCTAAAACAGATGAGTGCTGGCTATTTTTTCCTCAGTGCTGTAAGACTCTCCAACCCATTCTCTGCCATTCTTCTTTCTTTTCATGTAGAATAGCGTGATATATGAGCCTTAAAGGTTAAAAAGAGAATTGGGCTGAAGAGGGTACTTTGTTATGGGCTCTTGCCATGCACTCAATTATTCTTCAAAAACAAAGAACAGAACTGAGTTGTTCTTTAATGCACATCATTCTTTGGCATGGGAGATGACTTCTCACAGGCATGGGTGATGTGACACAGGTCTTGAGCTCCATTGTCCATATTAGCACCTTCACATCTGTGGATTGGTGTACACCCAGAAGACACGAAGACACCTATGCTCACGATATAACCATTGGTTGGTTTGCCTTCCTGTCTTGCCCTCTCTCCAAGGATCTTGTTCAAATGTCCTTGTCAAGGAGCAATAACAAGTGACTTCATCCCCTACAGATAACTGGACCAAGTATTGCCATGTGATCCAAGCTGGGCCAATTAGATGCTTTCTGCTAAGAACTGACCACTGAAGCACAAATTCTAGCTAGCTCCTACAATACTGAGATTGGAATCCTGTCAAGACTCTGTAGATAGATCAATCATGCTTAGTCCACTTGGAAGGAGGACCAAGAAAGCTTGGCTAGAGAGAAAATCCATAGCAGATATCCAGACTGTAAATAAAAGATGGGTGTGACCATACACACTTGTAAAGCCTCGGGAGGGAGGGATGGCTCAGCGGTTAAGAGCACTAACTGGTCTTGCAGAAGACCTGGGTTTGAATCCCAGCATCCAGATGGCAGCTGGCCACTGTCTTAACTCCAGTCTCTGTGGGCACTGCAGGACATGGATGAACTTACATACATGTAGGCAATACCCATACTCATACCCATAAAATAAAAATAACAAAGTATTTTTTTTTAAATACAGCCTAGTAAGCTAGTGAGATGACCCAGCAGGTAGAGGTGCCTACTACCAAGCCTGAGCGCAGACCCACATGGTAGAAGGAGAGAACCAACTCACAAAGCTGTCCTCTGGGTTCCACACATGTGCCGTGGGACTTGTGTGAGTGTGTGCACACACATACACCCAAATTAATTAATTAATATTAACTAAAATAATAATTATAATAATAAAATTAAGATGCAGCCTCATACCTCTCTGAGACCTATAGTTTTGTACCTTTTCAAACACCAAGAGAAAAGTAATATCTCATATGACGATGTACAGTAAGTACATAAACTGCCTGAACGTCATGTCACAAGGGCCTTGCCATCAGGCTGAGCCACATGGATGTGTATGGAATACCTTGTATTGCCTTCCACACACACTGACACATTTGTTCCCAGCAACCAACCTCAGTATTGGTCACATCCATGACAGACAAAATTAGTAAAACCTCTGAAGCAGAAGTCACAGTTTTCCTAGGCTCAAGTGTCCTGTTCCGAAGGGCAGAGATTCCACCTCAGCCCTGGAGGCAACACATACCTAACCCTGGTTTGGAAGACCCTCCTCCATGCCAGGGACCAGGCAGCTGGACCACCAATCCTTCGTTCTTGCATCCACTTTGAAGGCACCTTTTCTTATTATTGGTTTTTCTTGTAAAGCACAAACGAGATGAGAAAGCTCTAGAAGAGCTTTCAAATCTAGACTAAGGTTGCAGCTCATAGCCTTCTCGGTAGGATCTTACACTTTAGATTAAGATCTTTTATCAGAGGGGCTGGAGAGATAACTCGGCAGTTAAGAGTGCAGACTGATGCCATTGTGGTGGCGCACGCCTTTAATCCTAGCACTTGGGAGGCAGAGGCAGGGGGACCCTTGTGAGTTCAAGGCCAGACTGGTCTACAGAGTAAGTTCCAGGACAGCTGGGGCTATAGGGATACCCTGTCTCGAAAAGACCAAAAAATTTCTCAGAACCCACATGGCAGCTAAGAACTGTCTTTAAGCTGGGCATGGTGCATGCCTTTGATCCTAGCAGAGGCAGGTGTATCTCTGTGAGTTCAAGGCTAGCCTGGTCTACAGAATGAGTTCTAGGACAGCTGGGGCTATAGGGTGACCCTGTCTCAAAAAAAAAAAAAAAGGATCTTTTATCAGAAATCCTTGCAATATACTGCTCTCTCCTACATCTTCCCAGGGAGCTCCACTCCCCCACCCCTGGTCCCACCTGCAAGGTAGTTTATTAGTTGTTTACCTTTCTGGATTTTGACATTGAAACATGCCTATTGAAGTTGGAAAGACCTCCCATGCTCATGGATTGGAAAAATTAATACAGTAAAAATGTCCATTTTACCCAAATTGATATACAGATTCAACACAATCCTGATTAAAACCCCCAAGAGTTTCTTCACAGACTTGGGAAAAAAAAACCTTAAATTCATATGAAAAAACAGAAGACCCCGAATAGCCAAAGCGACCCTGAGCAAAAAGTTCAATACAGGGGGAATCACTATACCAGACTTCAAACTATATTACAGGGCTAGTCATAAAAACAGCCTGGCATTGGCACAAAAACAGACTCGTAGACCAATGGAACAAAATTGAAGATCCAAACTTGAGCACATACAATTTTATTCACCTCATATTTGACAAAGAGGCCAAAAAGACTCAATGGAGGAAATACAGCATCTTCAGCAAATGGTGCTGGCAAAACTGGATCACCATGTGTAGAAGAATAAAATTAAACCCTTACCTCTTACTCCAAATGGATCAAAGACCTCAATGTGAAACCCAAAACTCTGAAGGTGATACAAGAAAACGTTGGCAGCAGCCTACAAGACATAGGCATTGGAAAAGATTTTCTAAATCAAACAGCAGCTGCACAGGAAATAAGGTCAACAATTGACAGGTGGGACCTCATTAAACTCAAATGCTTCTGTATAGCAAAAGAATCAATGAAGGAAAGACAAAACCCACCTAGTGGGAGGAAACCTTCACCAGTGATACATCTGACAGAGCATTAACATCCAGAATATATAAACTACTCAAAAAAAAAACAAAGAAGAGGGGGTCGCAGGGAAGACGCCATAACGCACCAGGCCAGGATCGAAAGGTTATTCCTGGACAAACTGTCAGCCCATGAAAGGAAACAGCCAGAATTGACCAGACTCCAAGTCAACAGCTCCAGAGAGAGTGGACTGTTTTACCTCTCATCCACCTGTGCCCCTTTTCTAAGCCTAGGGAACAACCTGCGGAAGAGGGGGCGTGGTAGAATGTAAGGGCTGCGATTGGGGTGAATGGTGAAACTACAGCAATGTAGTCTGGACACTCATTTGATCAACTTGATTGAACAAACAACCTGTCACCCCCCACTGGATGGTGGGGCTGTAGGTGTTTGGGCACAACAGCCTGCAGATAGGTTTTGCATGAAGGATGCTTGTACTCATGGATTATCACTTATAGCTAAAAATGAAAAAAAAAANGGGACCACGTGGCCCTGCTAAGGGGAGGGGAACACAGCACCTGCCAGCAGCTGCTGTAGGGAGCTGGCCTCTCAGCCCAGAGACCAGTCGCCTACTTCCTGTAGCCCTGCCTGGGTGATACTTCCAACTCAGGCCCTTAGCTTGGACCCACGAGACACATATTCCACTCTTGGCCATGACTTCCGACCTGCCCAGAGACTGCTGTACCCTGGATAGGAATTTCCAGGCTGATGGCTGTTGGCCTATCTTCAGCCTATGTTCACTCACAACACCAGCTACCCAGATTGGTGGTCCATGCGGGGACCTCTTTCCAACCCACTGGCCACCAGAACGAAATGCAGGCCGACCTTGGCCTGTATGTGCACCATAATTAATAACAATGATGGCCAGGAATTCTGTGATGATGTTACTGGGAAATTCACATTTATTCCTTGCTACAGCCTGGGTTTTTTTGTTTTGTTTTGTTTTGTTTTTGGTCTTTTTGAAACAGGGTCTCCCTGTAGCCCCAGCTGTCCTGGAACTCACTCTCACTCTGTAGACCAGGCTGGCCTTGAACTCACAAAGATCCACCTGCCTCTGCCTCCCAAGTACTAGGATTAAAGGCGTGCACCACCACGCCGGGCTACAGCCTGTTTTTGTAAACCAAATGACGTCAGTTCCCAGAGTTCTATGCAGCGGTAAAGAAAGATGACATCATGAACTTTGCAGGTAAATGGAACTAGAAGACATTATCCTAAGTGAAGTAACACAGTCCCAGGAAAACAAATGACAAATGGTATCCCTCATCTGTGGATGCTAGCACCAAATATCTAGTAGTAAGGCAAACTGAGCAATGTGTATGTATATATATATATTTTTTTTTTTTTTTTTACCTGAAAGTAACTGTACCATTATAATGTGAATACCTTAATGGGATCTAGAATTAACCTACCGCTTATTTTCAGGCTTTGTAATTGTGGTATATGGGGGGAAGATATGTATACATACTTTAGAGTAATATAAAATTAAAGGGGAAAAATGTGAATTCAAAAAAAAAGAAAAAAGAAAGACATGTATGGCAGAATGCATGAGCTCTGATGGGGAAGGGGCAAAGAAGGAGAATTAAGTCTAAGTTTGATTAAGAAATATTGTATGGCACTTGGGAGGCAGAGGCAGGCGGATCTTTGTGAGTTCAAGGCCAGCCTGGTCTACATAGCGAGTTCCAGGACAGCTGGGGCTACAGGGAGACCCTGTCTCAAAAAGACAAAAAAAAAAGAAAAAAGAAATATTGTATGAATTACACAAAACTTCAATAAAAAAATGAAATAAAATAAAATTTCAAAGCTAGCCCAAGAAGAGATAGTTACCTCTAAAGACCTGTAGAAAAAGCCACATAGAGTCAAATCTAGCCACAGCTTACAGAGATTCAGTTCCCCTGTCTCTCCTTGTCTGCCTTTCCCTGCAGGACACATGGTCTCCAGAGTGGCTGTCTCTGATGGTGTCATTAAAGTGTTCAACAACATGAAGGTGCATAATCCTCGATACAGGAAGGGGCTGACACAAAATACAGTCCCTAGGATATACCCCAAGTGAACTCCAGCCCAGGACCCATCTCCTAAACTTTCTACCACCTCCCCAGATAGACCTGAAGCTGGAGACAAAGTGTTCAAAACACCAGCCCGTGAGGGACATTTCATAACCACAGCACATTATTTTCACTTTTTAACGGATACATGATAATCGTACATCTTCGTGAAATGTAGTGTGATATTTCAGTATGCAAATACAATGTGTAATGATGATTAGCTCAGGGCTATTAACACAGCCCTTCACCTTGAACACTTATCTCTTCTTTGTGTTGGAAGCACTCAAAATCCTCTCCACTACCTACTTTTAAATATTCGGTCAATTATTAATATAGTTACTGTATGGGCTATAGAACACTAGGAGCTATTCTGTCTAGTTGTGCCCTCTTCCTCCTGTAAGGCACCTCCCACCCTTTCCCAGACCCTTCACAGCCATGATGATACTCTGTCCTTCTGTGAAATCACTGTTTATAGCTTCTGTATATAAGCAAGAACGTGGTATTTGTCTTTTTGAGCCTGACTTATTTCAGTTAATATAAAGTCCTCCCAAAACCTAAGCCACAGATTTAAGTGAAATCTCATGCAAAAGTCTTTTAAAAAGATTTTCTATTTAAAAAAAAAAAAAAAACTCTTCCTCTTCCTCCATGTTTTTTAAAGTCTTTTTAGTTCTTCAGATGTCTAACAATATTTTAAATGAGAAATTAGAAGTGGTTGAATTGTAATGATGGCCCAATAGACTCATCCAACTCACAGCTTGCGGGTGAGGTGTTAACTAACATAGGCCTGGAAACCCCAGGACTTGGGGAGCACAGTTTGAAAATTACCCCAGAAGCTCCTTCTCTGCCCGCATGCCTCTCTTCAAAGGGGAAGGGGAACTAGAGGCAAGAACACCAATGAGGGGCTCCTGCAGTTGCTGAGACCTGAGCCAGCCCAGCAGACACTAGAGACTTAAGTCACCAGGACAGATGGGATGTGGGAGTCGCAGAAGATGACAAAGATGCTTCTGAGTTCCCAAGCTTGTGTGATGGAAGAAATTAAGCTGCCATTCTTAGAAACAGCTTTGAGGGATAGAAAGAAATCGTCTCCTTGGTTCAGGGCCTGCTGTACATTTTGTTTCCACTAGTTTAACTAGTCTCTCTCAGACATATCCTGCCAGTACTTTTCTATCCTGGAGAGAAAAGGTGCTTTCCAGAGATTTCCTAAAAGAAACGAGGGCCAAAAATGACCCCATCAATCTTCACAAGCAAACACCCAGGAGATACAAATCACAAAAACACATGCCAGTTGCCCCAGGGAATAAGATCCCAGGCTATTCAGTCTACTTACTCTGTAGTCATGGGCAAATGGTTGATTTCATTCTTCCAAATCAAAATGGCTTTCTCTCTCTAGGCTAAGCCCTCTGAGGACATGGGCTAGCAGCATTGCTATCTGGTATCGAATCAGAGCATTAGCAGATGTTCACTGAGGGCCTACTATGTGGGGGTGAGCCTAGAGAGGTGGAATCACTGGCTCCCCTTAGCATTCAGCCAGGGGAAGCAGACAGATGGGTGATGCAGATGTTGTGCATTCTCCAGAGTGAGTTCACTTGTTTACCTCTGAGTGGCCCACAGACAGTGACTTCAGGCAGCTGTGAGCAGGAACTCTGCTTCCTGACCCAAGCTGGATAGACTTGGCTCTCCCAGTTCCAACGCTCCCACAGAAAGTTCTTCTGATGCCAATCTGTGTCCTCCCTCTGTTTGTCACTGGATCACCAGAGGACGCAGATGGTGCCCTGCAAACACATCCATAAACCAGGCAAATGTGAATTGTGTTGATAATGGAAATCCAACATTGGGAACAGCATCACTAGGGACCACTCAGGGCCTGTGGGAGAAAAGGAGGAGAAGTTCTGCTCAACCTAGGAGAAACGTCCTTGGTAGTCGAATGCAACCTACAGCTTCTGCACTCCTATTACCTATTTCCATCTGGGAAATGGCTCTGTGCCTCAGTTTCCACATCTTTCCAAAGGGAACATGATGAATCCTTCTTAAACTACATTAAGGGCAAGAAGCCATGTGACCCTGCCAGCAAGTACACCAGACCCTATCCCTCAAAGGAGCAGGCTGAGGAGGAATTCTATCCTAGGACTTCTCACCCAGAATTTCCACACTTTAGTCAGTTACAGTGGAGTTCATTGGGGGTGGGGAGGGAGGCTCTGTAGAGTAAGCTCTATTTTGCTTACCCTAAGCTGCTTTCGAGGCTGAGATAAAAATACAGAGCCCAGCATCTCCATCACCCCCGCCCTCTCTGCCAACATTCACAGGGCATCTGAAATATCATTCACGAGGTGCCTCAAAGGTGAGGAATTCTAACCCACAGACAGACAGACAGACAGACAGTCCATCCAGTGGCTGAGGCCAGACCTCCAGAGAGCCCTGGAGGGGGCTCCGAACTGGTCAGATGCACCCTCAGACCCAGGGGTTCTTTTCTATTTCTGCCTCTGAGATTATCTAAGGAATTGGCAGGTCTTTAAATCGCTCCAAGCTGCTTGACCACACATGACACCAGAGCTACTCCAGAAAGCTCCCTGCCAAGCAGGGTGCTGTTTAGCAAAACAAAATTTTCTTTTTAATCTTTTCTTTGCATTTCCACTCCATTTTCTAACCAAGAAATGCATAATCCCAAGAGAAAAAAATCAGCTCTTGTTTCTCCCTCCATCTCTGTCTGTCTCCCCCTCCCCTCTGTCTCCTTACTCCCCACCCCCTCCGGCTTTTATCATTTTAAGCTGCACGCATGCCATTCTTCAGGGGATTAAAGTCAAATTTAGTCTTCTGCAATTGTTATTACCTACCCCTTGGCTTAGGAGATGCATTTGCTGGCATTTGTAATGCATCAATAACTTCCACTCTCCTCCACTGGTAAACAATGCATTATATTAAATAGCCTGTGTCTAGCCTTGTATTGAAACAGATGATAAATTAGGACTTCCAGTTCTTGGTTTTTACTGATTCCTAAACCTGCCAGTTACATGCTTGTCTGCCCCGCTGAACATTCTCTCTGAAGCTGAGAGTGCACAAAGCTCTCCTTCACCGTCCTGACTCCATCACTGCAGCTGCCTGTCAGTTTCACACCACCAAGCAGACTGTAATTGGCAGGAAGAGGTGCAGGAATAGCAATGGTTTGAATATGCGGTTTTCAACACACTCATACAATCTCTCTCTGTCTCTCTCTCTCTCTCTCTTTCTCTCTCTCTCTCTCTCTCTCACACACACACACACACACACACACATTCTAGCTTACCACATTGTGCAAATTTGGGGACCGAGCTTCTGATCAGAATCTACAAGGGCCAACCCACATTTTGCAGCCCATAGGTTACAAGACAGAAGACAGAAATTCAATGTAACCAACTCCCAATATCTATCTAATGTACAACAGGACCTGCAGGGTTCTGGACAGATGCGGCTTTGGGACTGCATCCTGCTGGGAGCAGATCTACAAGCTTCCCAAGGATCAAAGTTGCCAGAATGCCTGTGCAGCCCTAGCATGAGGGGAGGAATCCAGCTCACAGAATCTTGTGCAGTTTTTATGGACCAGTCCCTTCTGAGAAAAATGAAAATTCCCCTATCAATCTCACTGCCCAAACATCTTATTTATTTATTCATTCATAAACTAAGTCACATGTATCCTAGGCTGTCACCAAACTTGCTATGTGGCTGAGATGATCTTAAACTTCCAATCCTTCTGCCTTCGATTCTGGAGTGCTGAGATTACGGGCCTGCACCAGCATGCCCAGTTTACGCTGTTCTGCAGATCAAACCCAGGGCTTCAAGCATGCAATGAGGACATTCTACCAACTGAGCGACATGCCTAGCCCATCACCATCCAGTGACCAGATCACCCAGTAGATTTTCTCACCCCTGGCACTACTGGCCTTTTAACCAAATAACTCTTTGCTTCAGAGGCCTTCTGTGCATTTGTAGGAAGTTTCCCAGTGTCCCCAGCCTCCACCCACCAGGTACCAGTAGCACCTCCCCCAAGCTGCAAGAGTCAGAACTTATCTCCAGCCACTTGCCTAGTAGCTCCTGCAGGGCAAACTGCTCCACAATAGCAGGGTTCCCTTTAGTCTTGGTGTCAGCACAGAGTTATAGTACTTCAGATCTAATAAGGACAGAGCACTCTTCTAGGCCTGTGGTCCTCACCTTGTGATCCCCAAGCCAGCATTATCTGGTCACCTACGTGCTCTTTAACATTACAAATTACCAGGCCCCACTCGCAACAAACAGACTCACAATTAATAAGCCTTCTAGGTGGCACCATGCAAGCTCCGTTGCAGAACCACTGGGCTACTCCAACACTTCTTTTCTTTTAAAAACTTTGAAAAACTTTTGAGTTTTCTTTTATAAAGCAGAAAAACTCTGAGATCCAGAGCAGTAAAATGAATGCTCCAAAATCACATAATTTTTTTGAGACCCAAACCTTTCCTTGGGCAGATCAGAGCACCTACTGCTCCCGTTGACCCCTGGGGGATTTCCCAGTATCTAGCCTCAGACCGCTCCTTGTTGTTCTCGGTTGTTTCTCTTGACAAGAGAAAACCCGCTCTGTCTGACTTGCACTATTTGGGGGAGGGACTTATTGTCCCAACTCTTTCTCTTCTGAGATACTGTCAACTAAACCAGGCTGAGACTGAGGTTAACAACCTGTTTGTTCCCCTCTGCCCGTCAGCATGGCAGTGCCTGTGGTGTGGGTGTGGGTCTATGAAGATGTTGGCAGATGGTCTCGTCTACATTGTGTCTGCACGCATATATCTTAGCACATGGGTGTCAACACAAAACACAGCTCTTGTTCCAAGGAGAGTGGCGGCTTATTACAAGCCAAATATGAGTGATTATGGCCCAGGAACACAGATTCAGGTTGCCCTAAGTAGAAGCGGTTACATGAACTTTTATGGGCAGAGAACAAAAGAAAGCCATGTCAGGTAGGTTACAGAGGAAATCTCTGCTCCAGTATCAGATGCCATCTGATGACACTTGTAGTCTGAGGGTTCGTAGAAGCTACTGGTCAGTTAAGAATATATTCCAGCCAGAAGTGGTGGTGCATGCCTTTAATCCTAGCACTTGGGAGGCAGAGGCAGGCAGATCTTTGTGAGTTCAAGGCCAGCCTGGTCTACAGAGCGAGTTCCAGGACAGCTGGGGCTACAGGGAGACCCTGTCTCGAAAAGACAAAAAAAAAAAAAAAAAAAAAAAAAAAAAAAAAAAAAAAAAGAATATATACAAGGTTTTGGTACCTAGGAGTCTAAAGGATTCTAGGTCAGACACAGAGATGGATGATAAATAGCTGTTAAGGTATTTAAAAATAGCCCAAGTGATTGCGGCTCTCAATCTACAACGTTCCAATTCTGCACAATCATGAAGCCGTCATCAATTAGTCTAGAATCATTAATATATATGTGCGGCTTTTTAAGAGCATTTCAGTTTGTGTGTGTGTGTGTGTGTGTGTGTTTGTGTGTGTGTGTGTATGTGTGAATCTAATCAAGTTGCCATAGCAAAAGGCCACGGGCTGCATGTCATAAACAGCAAGCATATATTTTCTCATGGTTCTGGAGACTAGAAATCCAGGATAAGGTGTTGGCAAGTCTGGCTTCCTCTGAGACCTCTCCCGGTTTGCAGATGGCCACCATTCTAATGCTCTTCACATGGCCATTCCTGGCACACCCCTGGTGTCTTGTTCTCTTCTTAGAAGGACACCAATCAGGATGGAGAGATGGCCTAGCGGTTAAGAGTGCCGACTGGCTCTTGCAGGGGACCTGGGTTCGATATCCCCAGCACCCACATTGCTGATGGCGGAGAACCGTCCTTTAACTCAGTTCCAGGGGAATCCAACACCCTGCTTCTGACCTCCGAGGCATTGCACGGACTCGGGTGCACAACCACATGCAGAAGTACACACTCATACACATAAAAAATTAAAGTTAAAAAGTGATCAACATGCTTTGTATACAAGCTTCCAACGGGACTATGGGAACCTTGGGTGTCTCTAAAATTTGTGAATATGATACTTGGCAAAATGCACACAATTAACCTAATTGTATCACATACTAGAACATCAATGATTATCTGGAAACAACTGGTCATTATATTGTAGATCCCTTAAAAATAAAAAAAATAATAAAAAGAAAGAGTAAAAGAAACTAAAAAAAAAAAAAAAAGTAACCAATACACACGGAAATTCAAACGCCTGTCAGCCTCATCCTAACTTGACCACCTCTTTTACAGTGCTTATCTGTAAATACAGTCCCATTCTGACTTACGGGGATTGGGAATTCCACAGACAAATGGAGGGGGTAAGCCCACCACCATAGGGAAAGAAAAACAAAAGACAGAGCAGGAGCTTTTATTCTGGAGAGGTCCCTCTGCTCTCTCAGGCTCATAGCACTATGTAAGATCAGTAACCTGTGACAGCCACTGCCAGCTTGTCCCTTACCTTGAGGGCTGGTGGCAGGCACAGATCTTTTAGAGGGAAGCAGAAACTGGCACATTTCTCTTTTCAGAAAAGAATGACTATAAAAATTCATCTCTTGGGACTTCCTGGAAAACATACATGTT
This sequence comes from Rhizomys pruinosus, assembly GCA_009823505.1. NCBI lineage: Eukaryota > Metazoa > Chordata > Mammalia > Rodentia > Spalacidae > Rhizomys > Rhizomys pruinosus. Next base: position 1,036,174 of record VZQC01004221.1, read on the forward strand.
AAATGGAGGTCACTTGATTGACTATTTTGAACTAAATTTCAAGCAGGCCCCCAGTTGTTAGAATTAAAAACAGCAATTTCTGCATCAGTTGGACAGAGCCTCTGACCCCTCATCTTGTATGAACATTAATAATGTAAAAATAAATAGTAAAATGAACCGATTTTTCTAGCTGGGAAGAAGCCCTGAACTGCTGGCTGATTTCAGTTCTGATCTTAGTCAACTGTAGATCTATTTGGGGCTGCCACAGAAATCTAGCTAGCTAGCACACGGAATGAGCCTAGCTGCAAATTCACAAGGAAACTTGGGAAAGAAGTCAGAGCCCTGATTTTAATCCCCCTGGCTTTATTCAGCCGACTCCTAGCCAATTGGAGTGGCAAAAGAGGGTCTTCCTGACAGACAGGGGCAGGTGGGGATGCTCCCCTTCGTATCCGGTTTCTGTAGCAGCTCTGAAAATCTAGAACGCAGAGGCATGAGAAGGTCGCCAGGGCATCCTTCCCCCAGCAAAATGATTACTTAAGAGATCTATAGAAGCTGGGCATGGTGGCACACGCCTTTAATCCCAGCACTTGGGAGGCAAAGGCAGGCAGATCTCTGTGAGTTCAAGGCCAGCCTGGTCTACAGAGTGAGTTCCAGGACAGCTGGGGCTACAGGGAGACCCTGTCTCAAAAAGACCAAAAAAAAAAAAAAAAAGAGAGATCTATAGAAAGCGCCCAGTGCAGCCCCAGATAAAACAGGCCAGCCCTGAAGCCTATGCAGCAGACTGGGGCCTCTGAAACATCCTCTGTCAGTAAGGACTTGAATGTTAGCACATTCATGTGGTTCAACATATAACATTCGTGGGTCTCCCCGAACCCGTGTTGGGACACACCTTTGTCTATAGGACTTCTAGAAGGAGAAACAAAGCTCCAAAGAGCTTACAACATGGATGAAAATGCAAAGTCATGGAGTGAGGAGAAAGCTGTCAGTAAAGTGCTTGCCGCACAAGAATGAAGACCCAAGTGCAGTCCCCAGAATCCACATGAAAAAGCTGGGCATGGCCATACACACTATAAACTTAGCACTAGAAAGATATAGACAGATGAATCCACGGGCTTGCTGGCTACTCAGTCCAGAATGCTCAGCGAGCTTCAGTTAAGTAGGAGAAACCACCTCAAAAAAAAAAAATGGTGGACAAAAAAACACCTGAGGAACACTGCCCAAAATCTGCACATGCAATGTACACACACACACACACACACACACACACACACGCACACACACAAGGCTCAGAAATTTATGTTTGTTCTAGTCTTATTTCTGAATCTGAAAATTAAGAGTATAAATCTGTAGTTCTCCTATAGCTACTTGTTGTTACAGGGAAAAATTCCTTAACACACACACAAAGAAATATTTAAAAAGCAGACAGAAAACTGTGGTCTCTGCCGATCACCAGCAGTTGTTAAGTATGTTTATTTTTAAATCCTTTCTATTTCTAACAAGTGAAAAATACTTATAAGAGAAATAGATTCCCAAATGCTGCCCAGCAAAAGACTGCAAAACCTTCCTTCATGCAGAAGTCATGGACCTCTCCAGGGCTCTGCAGAATCCGTGTGCATGAAGCTGGGGCAGAGCAGCTGGGCACGTCAGCGAGTTGGGGGCAGTCACAGATGATTAGCTACCAGCTCATGACAAGGAAGCTCAGAAACTGAAAGTAATTACTTAAAAATACATACAGCAGCCGACTTGGTGGTGCAAGCCTTTAATCCCAGTACTCTTGAGACAGAGGGAGGCAGATCTCTGTGAGTTCAAAACCAGCCCAATCTACATAGTGAGTTCCAGGCCAGCTGGGCCTAAAGGGAGACCCTGTCTCAAAAAGACCAAAATTTGTGTGTGTGTGTGTGTGTGTGTGTGTGTGTGTGTGTGTGTGTGTACAGCAGTCTGCCCTGGCTCTTTTAATTCTATTGACTCTAACAATAAAAACTTAAGGTTTGAGTTCTCTATGACTGTGAGTTATTTCATTTTTCTAATTATTTTAATGTTATTGTATTTTATATAACCATCAGTCAACAAAGGACTGGAATTGTTGTTGTTGTTTTTATAGTTCTTCACCAGACATATGAGAAGAACTGGTCTTCAGGAAGGACAGTCATCAACTCAATGTCAACAACAATAACTACTAAAGTTGTGTTTACTGGGTACCAATTCTCCTATAAAGACTTAACAAGACAGGGGCTGAACAGTGATGTCCCAGCAGTGAAGAGCATTGCTGTCCTTCCAGAGAACACATGTTCAGTTCCCAGTGTCCACGAGGCATCTTACAAACATCTGCAATGATTCTGACGCCCTCTTCTGGCCTCCTCAGGCACTGTACAGAAGTAGTGCACATACATACATGCAGGCAAACACTTATACGCAGGAAATAAAAATAAATGATTATGGGCTGGAGAAATGGCTCAGCAGTTAAGAGCACCAGCTGCTCTTGCAGAGGACCTGAGTTCAGTTCCCAGCTGGTTCAGTTCAGTACCATGGCTAACAACTGTCTGTAACTCCAGTTCCAGAAGATCCAATGCCCTCTTCATGACACAGTGAACTCACATACATGCAAGCCAAACACTCATACACATAAAAACTCATTTTAAATCACAATATACTAAATTCTTATTTTTTCTATTTTTTTAAAAGAAACAACATAAACATTTGTTTTGTGGCAACCCTATAAAGTAATAACTACAATTGATCTGATTTCATGGTTGAGGAGACTAAGACTCCAGGAAGATTGATCAACTCTCCAGTGCTGTACAACTGGCTGGTCACAGCACTAAGACGGGAATCCGGGCACCTTGGCTTATCCGGCCATGTCAGCACTCACCTTCGCCACGACTCTGCTGTAACACCTGAGGCAACTCAATTCTTTTTTTACCACTTGGTAAAATATTTGTGAAAAAAAATCACAGAGTAATTAACACCGAAACTGGAGGGAAGCACTCCTGTGGGAGGAAGAAGTTCAGGACATGTGTAGGAGAGGTGAGCACACTAGATTTCACAGGTCTGGACATGACGCATGCTGTACCCTAGTGAACAACATATACGGCTGTACAATATGCCATTGGGGTATTTCACAATTTAAAAAAATTCCTTTTGAAGGAGTGCCTTGAGGCATAAAACAGTGGCACACAGAGTCCTTGGACAGTTTGAGCTCCCCCTAATAAAGTGGACAAGAACAGCCATTCTCCAGCCAGCACATGGCAGGTGGAAGGGACAAAGACCTCAAGTTTCTTCCTATTGTCCAGAGTCTAATATTCCTCCTTAACTCACCTTCTAGAATTCTCATGGAAAAGTGCACATACCCTGAGATTTTTGAGCCAACATCTCTATAATATAATGCAGAATGAATATTAAATTGGCAAATGCCATCCTTGAGAAAATACATGAGAGCACAGTTGACAGTGACTGAGGGAATTAAGAAAGTCCATAACTTATTCTGAGAACTGTCAGTGCATGAGAGTTCTACCTAAATCCTGGTGTGTGTGACACAGGACCTAGGAGCCAGGTGAAGTAAAAAAAACTGAACCAGGCTAAGGACTAGGAGTGACTTTGACTATCGGTTGGCAAGCCGATGCTGTAACCCCCTCTCATCTACTCCTTGTCATGATCTATTTGATGCCAGGAAATGCTACAGCCTTAAGGAATTTGCAAGAGTGCTGTTGAGCATATTGATGGTCCCTGACATTACCTCATGGGATCCTGTGGACCATTCTCAGCCCAGTGAGGAAGGAGCTGGGATGCTGCCCTGTCTCCCCTAAGGCAGTTAGATCCAACCCTTGACATTCCAGTCCATCCTCTGTGAGAGGAAGCAGTCTTCTCCAGTTCTCATGGGCCCTGTGGGGTAAGGTTGTGTAAGTGTTGCCATCAGTTCTCTGTGCCTAGGGGCAATATCATTAGCATCCTTACATTGAGATGATCGTAAGTCTAGAAGCCATGAGCAAGGTTCCTAACACTGCACAATGCTTCAAAGAATTATTCAAACTAGACTGACCTAGAGAAAGTTAACGAGTGGCCCCTAGACTGACATAAAGTTAGAGTTACCCCTAGATTGACCTAGAGAAAGCTAAAGAGTTATCCCTAGACTGACCTAGAGAAAGCTAAAGAGTTACCTCCTTGCCCTCATCTGAACAGACACACACACACACACACACACACACACACACACACACCACACACATGTGTCCACAGCAGAGTTAAGAAGCAACTCCCCTGGGGTTGATGGAAAGAACCCTCTGTGAATCTATGTGCACAGGTTTTCATTCGAAAGTGCCCTTAGCAAATAACAGACTGTGTAGAAACATAGGTATAAATAGGAACTGGTGGATACTTTGAGGTCAGGACTTCATCAAGAGTTATGTTAATAATATCAAGAAGAAATTTAAATGAAGGTTTCCCATGGAAGAGCAATAGTTAGATAATCCATCATCAGATAAGTGGCCATAGATTTTAGGAAAGACTGATTATTGCTAGTTATGATACTTAACTTGGTACAGAGAATCTCAATGAATCTCTGGGTAGTTCTTTGAGATGCTGATGTCAGACCCTACCCCCAGACCAGCCAAATGAGAATTCCTGCAGGTCAGGCCTAAGCATCAGTATTTTTGAAAAGATCTCCAAGTCGTTCTAACAAGTGGCTTGGGTTGGAATCCGTTGCCTTAATTAACAGAGCTTAGTTACCTGGAGAGGTAAATACTGCTTCTAAAGCAATTTGATTTTTCCCCTTGAGCACCAGAAGAATCATGTTGATTTATTAACATGCTCCAAACAGCAACAAATGGACTGCTGCTAATGCTCAGGCTGTGGAATTAGACATAACTTGTGTACATCAGATTCCTCTCCCCAGACAGAAGCTTGAATGTAGGTATCTGAGAATGAGGACTTGGTAAACAACCATCAGAGATGGGTGGACCTCAGCAGAGCAAGCAGTATGGCAAGGAATGGAAAGCCAAACGCTCATTTCCACACACTCATTACGAAGTGTGCCAGGAACTGTGCTACCTGCTGGAGATCAGAGATTAGCAGAATGTAACAGATGTCTCCAGAGGAACTGACGGTATACTGGGGATAAGGAGAGCAGACAGACCTTCCCAGCCATGCCGTGTGACTGGGGTCCACAGAGGTGATACTGAGGCAGGAGGAGGAAGCACAAAGGCCTCCGGGTACAGGTGGGGTTCCTGGAGTCAGAGTCTCTAGGCCAATGGGCAAGGGTGAGAAATAGCATGCCCAGTCTCTGAACAGCACAAATGACACAAAGAAGGTGGGCAAGAGGCTGACCAGGAAGACCCTGGGAAGCCATCTAAGGATAGTGGACCTACCCTTGGAGGTGATGATTGCTATTGATAGACTTAAAGTATAGAACTGCACTCTAGCAATGTATAGAGGCTAGCTGCCTCACTGTGGTCCACAGCGCCATCTGAAATGGCCTGGAGTTGTTGAAATACAACTCTTGGGGCTAGACAGATGGTTCAGCAGTTAACAACACTGGGTGCTCTTGCAGAGAACCCAGGTTTAGAATTCCAGCATCCACGTGGCAGTTAACAACCATCCATATCTCCACTTCCAGGGGATCCAGCACCCTCTTCTGACCTCCTCAAGCATTACACAACACAGGTGCACTTACATACATGTAGGCAATGTACTCATACACATGAAATAAAAATAATGTTTTTTAAAAAGGAAGTACAAATATTAGGCTTTACCCCAAACACACTAAAGCAAAATCTACACTTGTGTGTATGTGTTAAATGTACATTGTCATGTGGATGTGTACACATGTGTATACAGGTGTGTGTGTGTGTGTGTGTGTGTGTAGGTTAGCAGTTGCTATCAATGTCTTCTTCCACTGCTTCCAACCATACTTTTTGAAACAAAGTCTCTCACTGGATAGATGAATTAGGCTAGCTGGCCTATGAGGTATGGGATCCACCCGAGTCCAGCACACACTGCCCCAGTGCTGGGGCTACAGACATGTACCACCACCATACCTGGTTCTTACATGGGTGCTAGGGACCAGAACTCAGTCCCTTATGCTTGCATGGTGGGCCATCTCCTCAGTCCCCAAAGCCACACTTTCAATAAGCTGTGCAGATGATTGACATGCACATTGAAATATGAGACACGTCACTAAATATGGAAAATTGTGGGGGGAGAGATGTCTCAGCAGGTTAAGATCACATACTGCTCTTGCAGAGGATGTGAATTCAGTTCCCAGTATCCACACTGGGTGGCTTACAACCACCTCTAACTCCAGCTCCGGGGGGTCCCATGCCTCTGCTCCCCAGGGCACTGTATTCATGTACACAGGCACACAGACAGACAGACACACACACAGATACACACATACACACACACACACACACACAGAATTTTTTTAAAAAGAGGAGTAATTTTCATGAGAAAAAGATAACAATTTAGGAAGACCACTTAGGAGAGACTCTGGTAATAAGCTGTTAAACCTTCTCTTCAAACAGCTCTTTAATAGACTGTCCTCCAAGCTACTCAGGTGATGAAAGAAGCACTCAGGTAATACTCATACAGAGAACCTGAATTTCCCCTTAAATTGCCTTCATTTTGTTCCAGATTAGCCTGAACACTACAGACATACCCATGGCAGAATGACCGCAGGTCACTGCACTAAAATATCCAGTGGAATCTGCTGTGGTTTGGATGTTCGCAGTGTGTCCCCCAAGGGTTCATGTGTTGGAAGCTCGGTCCCCAGTGTGTTGACAGGAGAAGTGATGGGACCCTTAAGGAGTGAAGTTTAGTGGAAATAATTAAGTTACTGGGGACATTGCTCTTGGAAGAAATTAAGGTGGCTCTCTTGGGACCCTGGCTAGTTTGGAGGAAGCCATTGTTATAAGAGAACCGTCCTGGTCCTTCCCTGATCTTTCTCTGGCTTCCCATCTCACCGAGTGATCTTTGTGTCTTGTATATTTTCTTTTTTTTGTATGTGTATGAATGTACTGTCTGCATGTAGGTCTGTGCACCCATGTTGTGCAATGCCGCAGAGGTCAGAAGAGGGTCTCAGATTCCCCTGGAACTGGAGTCAAAGACAGTTCTCAGCCACCATGTGGGTGCTGGGGATCAAACCCGGGTCCTCTGCAAGATCAGTCGGTGCTCTTAACTGCTAGGCCATCTCTCCAGCCCCCTGTCTTGTATATTTTCAAGCCATGATGCCATTTACCATGCTGTGCTCACCAGGCAGACTTCAACAGAACCAGTAACAGCTTGTAGACTGCCCACCTTCCAAACTCCTAGTCTTAGGCATTTTGTTAAAGGAATAGAAAATGGACTGATAAAACATCAGTCTTGGGAAGCAAACTTAATTTTTACGTTAAATCATCTTAAAGAGAATGCTACAAGGTGATACTGTACAACAGAGAAATTATAGAGAATATTTGTATGTGTCAATCCCAAAGTTCTTGCTCTACAGATTTTATGTAAAGCAAATGTGGGCAACAGCGAATTATATCTCCATTTAATTCAGATGCATTACCATTTTTATCAGATTCTGTAAACCAATGTTGTTTAATATACACATGTTTACTTTTACTTTTACTAAGTCCTAAAACACCATGTGTCCTGTAGACAGTGTCTAGGAAAGACAACAAATGAATCATTCAAAAGTGGAGCAAAGATCTGATAGAGACTTCAAGAGACGGAGTTAGAGAGGCCGAAACACTTTCTAAGTAAGTGTTAGCACTCCTGATAATTAAGGAAATGCCAAATTAAAACCACTCCGAGATATCACCTTACTCCAATAAGACTGGCTCGGATCAGGAAACGAATGATACCAAGTGCTGGAGAGGTTGTGGGGAAAGAGGGGACACTCATCCATGTGCTGGTGTGGAATGTTTAAACTTTGTACAGCCACTTTGAAAAGCAGTGTGGAGAAGCCCTTAGAAGACTCAAAATGAGCCTTTAGTTGACCCAGTATACCACTATATCGCTGGGTATATACCCACAAGACCACACTTACTGCAAAGATACAGCACAGCTATGTTTATATTGCAGCTCTGTTCACAAATAGCAAAAAGCTGGAACCAGCCAGGTGCCCCTCAACTGACGATGGATAGAGAAAAATGTTGGTACATGTATATAATGGAATACTGATGCAGCAGTGTAAAGAGGAACAACATCATGAAATTTGCAGGAAATGGATGGAGACTGGAAACATTATGTTAAGTGAAGTAACACAGTCCCAGAAAAACAAACGAAAAAAAAATGGTCCCTCATATGTGGATGCTAGTACCAACAACCAGATATAAATATTTCTCATGAAGGATGCATAGTAAAAGAACAACAGAAAGACTGCATCAGAAAATGGACTGAAGGGGCTGGAGAGATGGCCTAGCGGTTAAGAGCGCCGACCGCTCTTGCAGAGGACCCGGGTTGATCCCCAGCACCCACATGGCGGCCGAGAGCCGTCTAAACTCCGTTTCCAGGAGAACTCCAGTTCCAGGGGAATCCGAGACCCCTCTTCTACCTCCGCGGCATTGCACGACACGGGTGCACAAACCTGCATGCAGACAGTACATTGATATACATACCGAAATAAATAAAAAAAAAAAGTAAACAAAAAAAAAAAGAAAATGGGACTGAAATGGTGAATTGGAAAGGGGTGTGGGTGGGAGAGGGACATAGGGTGTATATTCGATTAAGGCATATTTAATTGACTGAGCTCAGCAAGTACCCAGTTTCATAG
>VZQC01004221.1:1046803-1060613 GCA_009823505.1 Rhizomys pruinosus
ACAGTTATGGCAGAATGCATGATCTGGGATGGGGTGGGGGTGGGGGGGAGGGAAAGGGAAATAAGCCTGAACTGAATTGGAAAAAATGTATGAAATGCACAAAGCATCAATAAAAAACTAATTTAAAAAATAAAAAATAAAAAATAAATAAAATGCTAAAAAATTCAAAAAAAAAAAATCAGTCTTGAAGTTGATAGCTATAGCCTAAGAGAGCAGAAGTTCCTTTTCTGGCTTTTGATGAGTTTGGAGCCTCCCTCTCACTTATGTCCAAGCCCTGAGTGGGGTGGGCACTGTCTTGATGGGAGCACTCACACTTGGTAGTGCTGGTTGTGTGCACTGGGAGATCTGAAGAGAGAAAGTGGCAGTGACTGCATGTCTTGGGGTGATCTCTGGTGGAGAAAATCCCCCTTTGATCCTGGGTGGTAGTCACAATGGGACCAAAGAGAACAGCACAGACTCAGAGCTGAGGGGACTCCTTTCTACCAGAAAATACATGGCCTCTCTCCAGACCTGAATCTGGAAGAATTTGAAAGAGGGAATGTGGTCTACTAGGCTAAGGGGGGGGGGGTGCTTAAAGGACAAACAAGCAATTAGTCTATAAATAAACACAAGTGTACCTCATCCTAGCAATCAGTATGTTATTGAACAGGGTGTACAAATTGGACTTGGGTTAAATGAAACCTATTTTAAGCCCATTCGGAGAATTGTCTATTTAAAGGAATTCTTTGTGGAGTGGATAATCATCCACTCATGAAGCTTTTGTTAGATCTAAAGTTCTACAAAGCTGTAGTTCTCAACCCAACTGAGCTGGGAAGTCACCAGCAAGATGTCAGGCAGAGTTCAGCTTGCCCAATGCCCAAGATGTCGGGCAGAGTTCAGCTTGCCCAATGCCCAAGAACTGGGTCCAGGGCAAGGAAACACACCCTAAGGGCCAGCAGAGCCTGCCTTTGGGGGAAATGAGTAGGGAGGCTGCAAAAGAGCACATTGCTTATGGCTAGAAGAGAATGGGAGATCCAGGGACCGAGCAACAGAGGTGGGGGCTGGTGACAAAAGAGCAGGAGTCTCAGTGGACAGTACAGGAAATGGATGGAAGAGAAGGTGAGCAGCCAGCGCTGGGGGGATGGCTGAGTGGGTAAAGGTGCTTCCTGCTAAGCCTGGGGACCCGAGTTCAATCCCTGGAGCCTGTATGGTGGAAGGAGAGCGAGTTTCCTCTGACTTACATACATGCACTGTGGCATGTGTATTTGAACACACACGCACACACACACACACACACACACACCGCACATTTTTAAAAAGGAAGAAGAACTTGGGAAAGTAAGTCATCAAAAGGATGGGGGAATACTACCTAGATCATGACATCAAGACTTAAAGTGCAAAGACTTATCCTGGGGAAGAGAGGAGCTCACGAAGCCCCACCCTCCCTGAAGGACTACTGGCAGCTAATGGATGCAGGGGGAGAGGAGTCATTTTTCTTCAGTCCTGTAGTCACTGATAAATTGACATGTTCCAGTAAATAACCCTCCACCCTGTTCATGCAAGCAACTCTAACTAAACTCAGAAGCTCACAAAAGCAAAAGTCCACCCTCAGGAGGCAGAGGCAGGTGGATTTCTGTGAGTTTGAGGATAGCCTGATCTATCTAGAGAGTGCCAGCTGGCACTACAGGGAGACCCTGTCCCAAAAAGATTTTTTTTTAAAGACACGAAAGTAGGAGTAGGAGGACTTGTTAGGAAGAGGGGTTTCAGTGGGAGAAGGAAGGGAGGATGAAAGATGGTGATAGGGAGTGAAAAAGACCAAAATTCAGGACTAATGAGATGGTTCAGACCCAACTTCAATCCCCAGAACTCATATAAAAAAGCCAGATGTGTAGCTAGTATGCTGGTCCACAGCTTTGATCCCAACACTCAGGAGGCAGAGGCAGACAGATCGTTGTGAGATTGAGACCTGTCTGGTCTACATAGTAACTTCCAGGACAACAGGAAGACCTCATCTCAAAAAATAAAAATCCCAGATGTGATGGCACACAGTCTCACATCTGTAATCCCATCACAACTACTTTGAGATCACAGGAGAAGGAGAATCACAGACCAGGTAGTCTTGAGCATGTAGCATGGAAGAAATGAGAGAGACCACTCAAAAGTTGTCCTCTGGCCCCCACAAGCACACACACACACACACACACACACACACACAGGGTAGTAATAAACTTGAAAGTTTGAAGACGGTGGGGCATGGTGGTGCAAGCCTTTAATCCTAGCACTTGGGAGGCAGAGGCAGGCGGATCTTTGTGAGTTCAAGGCCAGCCTGGTCTACAGAGTGAGTTCCAGGACAGCTGGGGCTACAGGGAGACCCTGTCTCGAAAAGACCAAAAAAAAAAAGTTTGAAGACAAAGATGCATTAATCACATATATAACATTGTCAAGGAATGTTTTTAAAGATTTCTAATGCTGATATACAGAATATTTGGAAATGCTGGTAATTCAGTTACCTGTGAGGCATCTGTTCTTAACTAGCTAGAGAGTTATTCTAGCGGGGAACAAGGGAAGACACAAGTGATTTACTGTTAACTGAGTGATCTTGCATATGGACCCTCACTGCCAAAAGCGGATAGCCTCTGTTTCTGCTTCTTGGAAAGCATTCACAGAAAAGATGGAGTCCAGATGGGAAATTGAAAGATGGAGAAAGCTAGGTAACTTGTAAAGGGAGGTAGGAAAAGGCAATCAGAGTTAAATCCCAAAGCCTAACTACAGAAGACTCTCTTGAATTGCCCAAGTATGAATCATGGGCTCCAACATAAAAAGATCTGTGCAGCCATGCCCTGATGTGGTAGTTGTCAGAAAATGTCAAGGAAATGGGAAGAAGCAAGTTCTACCTCCCAATAGTCACCTGAGATGAACTTTAAGACAACGAGAGGCTCTATCTCAAAGGAGGTATATGGCCCTCCTAAAGCTGACACCTAAGGTTGTCCCTAGCTTCTGCAAGTGAACGTACATGCATGCATGCTCACTTACATATGCACCCGCACATATGCACACATATAAAAAATAAAAATTATAGGGTTTTCATGGGATGGGAAGATTGGGAGACATTCAGATGTGATCGTACATACCTGAAATAGCATCATTTCAGAAGGCAGGAGGAACAGAGGCTTGGGGCCATCCTGGGCTATGTAACACACCCTATCTTTAAAAAATAGTCTTGGAGCCGGGCATGGTGGCACACACCTTTAATCCTAGCACTTGGGAGGCAGAGGCAGGTGGGTCTTTGTGAGTTCAAGGCCAGCCTAGTCTACAGAGTGAGTTCCAGGACAGCTGGGGCTACAGGGAGACCCTGTCTTGAAAAGACAAAAAAAAAAAGTCTTGGAATACGTACTGTATTTCTATAAGTCAAAGAAATTCTGAATATGCAGAAGCAAGTCTCAATTTAAAGAAGCTGAGCATCCCAAAAATATCTATTAGATCTCAGGGCTATTAATACTGACACAGTCTCCATAAGGTGGGGGACCCAAAGAGACTTCCTGAGCAGTGTGAGATTTGGAGAAGCCAAATGGGAGTTTTTCTAGAGGTAGATGTGAACCCCTCCTTTGTCTGAGTTGCCAGGTGCACCTAGATCTTTCCCCTCACCAGGTCACACAGAAGAGAGGGGCAGGAAGGTCTTAGATGGGAAAAAAAATCACTAGGCCAGTGAATCAACAAAGAAATGAGAGAATGAAAGAGAATCTAACAGATGAGCCAATAAAAGGGTCAGAAAGGGGTTAAGTGGCGTCAGGAGCAGCTCTGTTCAGATTGCAACCAAGATCAGAACCAGCTATTTCTCAAAAGCTTTTAAGAGTTCATGTAACTTAGCAACTGACCTATGTTTGGTTTTTGTTTTTCTTTTTTCCCCATGTCAGTGTCTCAGTAGTTACTGTCAGAAAAAAAATCTTAGGATTTTGTATTTACTGAGAGATGGGAACGACAGTTAAAAATGTCTTCTGGCCTTTTGCCCATAATTGTGACAAGACAGAACAGCAAAAAAAGAGGAATAAACAAAAAAGTCCAAGTCTTGGACTCCTCAGGAGAATAATCAAAGTGTGACACTGTCCCTGAGATTCAGTGATCTTAGGAGCATAGATCAAGGCTCCCGGTACAGATGCTTGCAGGAACCTGAAAATCAGCACCAGACCAGTTGATGAGTCTTCACAGACCCCCCCCCCATCTTTTTCTACTTCCCCATTTCCTGAACCAGTGGTTCCCTGGACTGGTTAGGGAAGGGAATAGTTCAAGATCCTTTACATGACGCCACATACCCACAAGAACCCCGGTCTCCCTCCGTACCATGCTCCCCTCCTCCTTAGAGAATGTTTTGGAAGCCACGCCCAAGGGCTGTCCCAGTTAAAGATGACCCACTGGAATGGCAATCACGTTGTATTCTGAAATACGGAAGACACACGTGCACACACACGCACACACACACACGCACACACAAACCACTCCTGGGTAACGCTGTGTATTTGGAAATAGTTTTGTTTTGTTTTTGTTTTTGTTTTTTTGGAGACTTCAGACACAGCTCCCAGATCTTCTCAGTCATCACTGAGAAGCATAATGTGGAAATCAGCACCATCCCTGTGGACAGCTCACACCACACCCATCTTTTTTTTTTTTGTAAAAATTTTTAATTGAATTTTTGTGTATTCCATACAGAACATCTTAATCATCTTTATCCACCCTTCTCCAGTGGCACCGTCCCATAGTGCCACACACACACACACACACACACACACACACACATACACACACACACACACACACACACAAACACACACCACACTGGATTTCATGCATTCTATCACTCATGTTAGTGTTCCCAGGCCCCTTCAGTCCTGGAAAGCACTGGTCCAGTAAATTTGGGAAATAAAAAGAGGTGGGTGTCTCTCCCTTTAAAAAGATCAGTTCTGGAGCTGGAGAGATGGCTCAGTTGTTAAGAGTGCTGACCGCTCTTGCAGAGGACCTGGGTTTGATTCCCAGCACCCACATGGCGGCTAAGAACTGTCTTTAACTCCAGTTCCAGGGGAATCCAACGCCCTCTTCTGACCTCTGCGGCATTGCACAACATAGGTGCACCAACCTACATGCAGACAGTACACTCACACACATAAAAAATAATAATAAATTAGTAAATTTTTTAAAAATCAGCTCTTCCTCACCCAGCTCTTTGGCTAAAGTTGGGGCCCACTGACTGTTTCCACAGTTCTGCTGGGTTTTGCCTGCTTGAGTTTGCATGGGTCTTGTGCATGCTGATGACCTTGCTATAGGTTCATATGAAATGACTCTAAATTGGATGGAGAAATGATGTATGATGTATGGAAACAGTTTAATAACAATAAAAAAGAAGTAAGAACCAAAAAATAAAGTATGTCCTGTCTTCAACAATAGGATCTTACCTTCAGGATCTGGGAAGCAGGCCCATCTTAACTATATAAGCTCAGCCTCTCCTTTATAAGGTCTTCAGACCCAGTTGGAGTACTCCTCTCACAATTACCCCAGGATGCCCACATAACTGCATTTTAGAGAAGTCGGTACCTGAGGCTGCTTGTACTGGTTTAAACCTGAGTAATGCCACCAGGCAGTCCAAGTCCTATCTTTCCGTTCTGCTATCTTTATCTGATTGGGTTTGGTCTCAAGATGGCTGCCCCTGCTCTGTGCATCACATCCACATTCAAGAATGATAAAGCAGAAGACAATCCATAACATCTGTCCATTCTATTAGGAAAATGAAGTCTTTCCTTGAAAATCCCAATTATATGTCACAGGCTAGTGTTGTCAGATGGCTACTTTGAATAGCAAAGGAAGGAGGTTGAAAGTGTGACTATTCAGCTTTTCTAGTCTTTCTCACTAAAGGAAAAGAGAAGAGAGTAAAAATCACCCAATGTGTTCATTATAAACAAAAATAGAAGTGCTGGGCATGGTGGTGCACAGCTTTAATCCCAGCACTCAGGAAGCAGAGGCAGACAGATCTCTTGAGTTCAAGGCCAGCCTGGTCTACAGAGCAAGCTCCAGGCCAGCTGGGACTAAAGGGAGACCCTGTCTCAAATAATACATAAATAAATAAATAAATAAATAAATAAATAAATAAATAAATAAATAAATACTCTGCAGGGCTAGTACTTCATCTCTAAAATGGAGTTGTTCCGGGACCTACTTCATTAGGTCGAGATGAAGGTGTATGGTGAGATGTCTGCACAGTAGAGAGTCACATCGCATCCCAGGACAAAAGCAAACAGAACTCTGGTACCAATGCAGTGCTAATGTCTATAAGGAGCTCTTTGGTCTACAGTGACACAGTCAGCACACAAGTCAGAACAGCTTGAGTCTACAGCCAGGGGCAGCTCCGCAATGGGCAGGTGTTGGGTTTTGATTGTCTGCTTGGCAGTGAAAAGTTTCCAGAGGAAACCTCTTAGGATCAGATGTGGGGACGGTCGCAGGCGCAGCTGTGATGGTGCAGGCACAGTTGTGTTAGTCAAGGTTTTCATCACTGCAACAAAGACCTAAAGAAACGGTCTCAAGACTCACAGTTTCAGAGGCTTCAACATCACTTGGGCTGAGTGCTATGAGGCAGAGGACAGCAGGATTGCTCTCTTTATTGTAACCAGGAAGCACAGCAAGAGAGAAAGGAGGCGGATAGAGCCTTCGAGAGTGTCTTCAACTCTGCAGACCACCTGCCCATGCTGCCTCTCCAGGGTGTCCTCCAGCTCGGTATCCTCTACCAGGCTCTTTTACCTGAGAGCCATTCCCAAATAAGCTGTTCCCTGATATGTTCAAAAGTAGGTTCTTAATCCATCAATAGACCAAATCCACGTTGACTTTATGGTAGATACCAGGGGAGAGACAGCAAAACCCAGAAGGCCTGTGAATAATTTCTTTTTTCAATTTCTGTAGTGCAGGGCATTGAACATGCCAGCAAGTGCCATACAACAGCCCCAGGAGTTCTGCGTAGAAGAAAACTTCTGCAGAGCACCACCTTGCTTCAATGCCAGAGTTAGGAGCTTTGCACCAGTCATCTCACTAAATTTTGGAGGTCGTTGTCTCAAAGCAATACTGTAAAAGACTTGGATGACAACTATGATCATCAAGTCCACAGGCTAACACAGCTCCTGTGTTTGCTGTATGCCAGTCACTATCCTAAGCCTACATTACATTTTTCAGATAATGTGGATGGAGAGATCGCTTCATTTTCTCCTCCCTTTCTTATTCTTCCCCCTAATCAGTCCAGCTTCTATTTCCTGAATTTCCTCACTACTGCATGGGGCCACTGAGTCTGTCTTGCATCTCAGTCTATAAAGTGATTCTGGGAAAAGGAA
Source organism: Rhizomys pruinosus (assembly GCA_009823505.1). Lineage (NCBI taxonomy): Eukaryota > Metazoa > Chordata > Mammalia > Rodentia > Spalacidae > Rhizomys > Rhizomys pruinosus. Next base: position 1,054,144 of record VZQC01004221.1, read on the forward strand.
GTGACTGGTGCAACTCCTGCTAAGCTGAGAGCCCCCGGGGTGCTGTGGGTCCAGGGCCTTGCCCCAAATGGAGCCATCCAGGGAGAAGAGCAGTTCCCGCAGGATGGAGAACGGATGCATTAAGGAAGGGGCACCCCTCAGGAAGTGATCCATCACCGTGACATTAAAACGGAGCTGGTAAGAATTGGAGATCAGGGACAGACAGAGGTGCCGCCTGGATAATGCCCAGAAAATGAAACCGAAGACCTCCTGTCATCTTTCTGGCTCCCCCACTTCCAGCCCCAGAGACCCCTCTGAGGGCCCAAGCTTGCCCAAGGCTAGAGATCCAAGTCGAAAGCCCAATGAGATCCTTTCTTTGCTATCTGACCCTTGACCTCTTAAGTAATGTCCACACAACCCCATACCATCTCATCTGATGAATCGGAAAATTCAGCCAGTCATTTACCTAGAGGTCTGGACTCCAAATCTTTGGACCTATTTAAAAGGATGCTTTTATTGGATTGATTAGAGGGACCAGATGTTTCTCCCTTCATTTCGGCATGGGCTTGGGTCCATATCTAGTTACAGCACCAGGGCCTGAGGGCAGGGATGGATGGGGAGTGAATATGCATGTTTTAAATCTAGTTCTGCTCCCTACCTGTGGCTCTGGCAAGCTTGCTGGATTTCTCTAAGCCAAATTCACAGAAGGAGACACCTTTCTGTTGAAGACTCTTCTTTAGTAACAACTCAAGTCACAGAGCACTGCAGTTTATAACGTGCTTCCTTGTCTATTAACCCATTGAAATGCCATGCAAACACACACACACACACACACACACACACACACACACACAATGGAGAATCAGTTTTTCCCTTCTTCTTGAGGACTGTTTTCCTCTGCTACCACTGAAATAAACCTTAGTCATTCGCCTAGGTGATCCCTCCTGAGGTCAGGGAGGCACAGTGAGTTAAGACTGTGGAGTACTTCTCTGGTCTGATGTTCAGAAATGGCAGATAACATACAAATTAAGTTTCTAATTAAAAAGAAAACAGATAAGGGGCCGGAGAGATGGCTCATCTGTTAAGAGCACTGGCTAGTCTTTGTAGAGGACCTGGGTTCAATTCCCAGCACCCACATGATGGCTGACAACTGTCCATAACTCCAGTTCCAGGGGATCGGACACCCTCTTCTGATCTCCACAGGCATTGCATGGGTACAGCAACCTACATGCAGGCAATAATATACTCATACACATAAAATAAAAATAATAAATAAAAATATTTTAAAACAGATAAGCATAAACAGCCTAACTTGAAAACATATACCTATTTGCTATGGTATAAATGGAATGGAAAAGCAAATGGATGACAATGAACAAAGTCGGGGCCATGGCTGCTAGGTCCTCAGTCCCCCAACAGCTGGAGCCCTGCAGCCGGAGACACTGGGCAGTCTGAGTGGTCCTCATGAGGCTGGTAAGCTCAGCTGAGTTTGGGTTTGGGTTTTGAGACAAGGTCTCACACAACCTAGACAAAGCTGGAACTCAAAGCTGTCTTGAACTTCGAATCCTTCCGCCTCAGCCTCCCAAGTGAAAGACTTTCAGGCCTGTACCACCAGGCCCTTCTCCTGGGCACAAGAGCGTAGCGCCCTTGGCTTCCCTGGCCCTCGGCTTCCCTGGTCCCCTGTTTCCCTCTGAAACAAAGACGTTCCCTGTGTTACTGGATGACTGCTCCATCTCCTAGTCACTGGCGCCTGCATCCTGCCTCAGGGCTCAGCTCTGTGGCTTGGGCTCCATCTACTCCCCCCACCCCCATGATACTCTGAGAGCTCAACATCCCCCATATTTCATGCTTTCAGCCTTGACTCCCTAATCTGTAATGTCATATAAATAAGTTCTGAGAGGGTAGAGACCCATCTTGATGCACCTACGATCCCACACACAGTCTAGGACAAGTGTTTGCTCTTAGCAGGTCTTAGTGGAAGGTGCCATGGTTAAGTCCCCTTCTGCCTCCTGAGTTCTTGTGAAATCCTTAAAGCTTCCTGCTCCTTTCCCAGGCCTGAAGTCTTTATGTCAGGATACTCCAAGGTGACTGAGCCTTGCAACATATCGAGACATTCCCTCGACCTCCACATCCAGGTAAAAACCATTCTAGTCCCAGCATTGAACAAAATCCCATCTCTGCCAAAACTGAGAGGCCAGGATTTTCAGGTCCTGTACAGCTGACTCAAAAATAGCAGAAATTGTTCTGCCTTAGCTCAGCACTTAAATACAAAATATCAGGTGGGTCATGTTGGCACACCTCTAATCCCAGCACTTGGGAGGCAGAGGCAGGTGGATCTCTGTGAGTTCAAGGCCAGCCTGGTCTACATAGTGAGCTCCAGGCCAGCTGGGACTAAAGGAAGACCCTGTCTCAAAAAGACCAAAAAAAAAAAATCAAATACAAAATATCATTCAAATGTACCCCCAAAACTCTCAGGTGTGGTCTTACCAGTGTTCCTGAGCAAGCAGTCTAGAAAGAATCTTATATGTTAAGTGGTTTTGGGATGAAATTCTAGAGCCACCAGAGAGACATGGGCTGGTAGGAGTAAGTGAAGGACGGAACAAGCACCCCCTTCTGGGTGCAGCTCTGCAACAAAGTCCAGGGGAGGTCTACAGAGAGACCGTGCTGGGACCTGGTGTTGGGGCACACCTCTTAGGAAATCCTAAGCCCCAAGATGATGGTTTGTGGAGGTGACCAGGTCATGAGGGTGGAACGCCCTTACGTGAGTGTAGTGTCCTTCTAAAAGAGGCCCCAGGGCTGGAGAGATGGCCTAGCGGTTAAGAGTGCCGACTGCTCTTGCAGAGGACCCGGGTTTGATCCCCAGCACCCACATGGCGGCCAAAAACCGTCTGAAACTCCAATTCCAGGAGAACTCCAGTTCCAGGGGAATCCAACACCTCTTCTGACCTCCGCGGCATTGCTCAACACGGGTGCACAGACCTACATGCAGACAGTACATTCATACACATAAATAAATAAATAAAATATATTAAAAATATGTATATAAAAGAGGCCCCAGAAGGCTTGTTCCTCCCTGTGAGGAGGCCTCATATGAGAAGGCAGGCGTCTCAGAGCCAGAACGAGGCCCTCCTCAAACACACATTGCTGGGGCCGTGATCTTGAATTCGCACTATAAAGAATTATGAACCTAGAAAGATGAATCAGTCAGTGAGGACCTGAGTTTGACCCACGAAACCCATATAAGAAAGCTGGGTGTGGTGTGCCGCCACCAATCCACAACACCAGCCCTGGGAAATGGACACGGGAGTATCCCTGAAGCTAGCTGGTCACTAAGCATAGCCTATTTGGCAAGCCAGGTTCAGTTCCCAGCACCCACATGGCAGCTAATAGCCATCAAGCTCCAGGTGATCCGACACTCTCTTCTGACCTTCATGGGCATTGCATGGTATGGATGCACTTGCATATATACAGGCAAAATAGTCATAAAATAAAAATAATAAATCAAAAAATTTAAAGCCAAGAGGGCTCAGTATATAAAAGTACATGCCACACAAGCCTGAGAGCCTGAGTTCAATCCCAGGAACCCACAGCAGAATAAGAAAAACAAATCTCAAAAGGTATGACCTATACATATATACTGACTCACAGATAGTCACCCTCACACATACAAAGACATACACGCACACTATATATTATTATATATGCAGACTCATAATAACAGATATATATACAGACTCATAACAACTTTTTTTTTTTGAGATAGGGTCTCCTTATAGCTCCAGCTTGTCTGAAACTCACTCTGTAGACCAGGCTGGCCTCGAACTCACAGAGATCCGCGTGCCTCTGTCTCCCAAGTGCTAGGATTAAAGGCATGCACCACCACGCCCGGCATTTATTTATTTCTGAATGTGTATCAATGTACTGTCTGCATGCAAGTCTGTGCACCCGTGTCGTGCAATGCCGCGGAGGTCAGAAGAGGGTGTCGGATTCCCCTGGAACTGGAGTTCTCCTGGAATTGGAGTTTCAGATGGTTTTTGGCCACCATGTGGGTGCTGGGGATCGAACCCGGGTCCTCTGTAAGAGCAGTCGGCGCTCTTAACCGCTAGGCCATCTCTCCAGTAAGGTGAGTGATGGCCCAATGAGATGGATCAGCAGGTAAAGACACTTTTTTGCCAAGTCTGACAACATGGATTTGATCCTTAGGATGTAAGAACTGACTCCCACATGTAGGAAGATCCAGTTTGAATTGGAGGCTAGTTCTCAGCTAGCACGCCTCAGGGCACTGCGTGGCTGAGAGTCAAGGGATTTCTCTGACCCCACCCCAAGGAGGAGCAAACAATGTGGCCTAGGTGCGTGATGCTGGGTGGGGCAACGGTGTGCAGTGGTGTGGAGTTGGGGGGCCTATGATTGGTCCTGGGAACTGACTTCATTTGGTTTATAAAAGCAGGCTGTAGCAAGGAATAAATTTGAATTTCCAAGTAACATCATCACAGAATTCCCAGCTGTCATTTCTATTAATTATTGCATGCATACAGGCCAAGGTAGGCCTGCATTTCATCGAGGTGGCCAGTGCGTTGGAAAGAGGTTCCCATGCGGACCACCAATCTGAGTAGCTGGTGTTGTGAGTGGACACAGGCTGAAGATAGGCCAACAGTCATCAGCCTGGAAATTCCTGTCCAGGGTTCAACAGTCTCTGGGCAGGCAGGAAGTCACCTGCCAGCAGCTGCTGTGTCCCCATCCCCTTAGCAGACCCACGCAGACCCTGTTTGGCACAAAAGGAAAGCTTCCTACACACACACACACACACACACACACACACACACAGAATGTAAATGTTTCAAAAAAAAATTAAAAGATGGATGGCTAGGCTAGGCAGAGTGGTGTACGCCTTTAATCCCAGCACTCGGAAGGCAGAGGCAAGCAAATCTCTCTGAGTTTGAAGCCAGCCTGGTCTATGTAGCAAGCTCCAGGCCAGCCAGAGCTACACAGTAATACTGTCTCAAAAACAAAACCAAACAAAGATGAACAGCACATAAGGAATACCACCCCAAGATTCCCCTCTGACCTCTGCACAAAATGTGTACCCACACGCGGATGTGCACACATATACACACCTGCACATGCACACATGCACGCACAAACTAATGCACACGTACACACAAGAGCCTGTCCTTTCTAAGCCATTCAATCTGTGGTATTTTGTTCTAACAGCCAGAACTGACTATGACAGACTACACATCACCTCTATATATTAGGCGGTCCAGAGTGGCCAACAAGGGTCAAATCAAGCCAGGTATTTGGTGGCTCTTTTGCATCTATTCTCTTGCATGAGTCACAGACCACCCCATGGGACACTACCATCCTCCGTGCTTTCGAGTTGTGCCATCCAGCTCTTCCAGGCAGCACTGGGGAAACTGAGTCTTATGCCCATGGAATGTGGGTCGGGTCACCCACAGACACCAGAGCTGTCCTAACTGTTACCACAGCAGACATCCTGGTGGCCTTGCCAAAGTCTGGCCATGGGTGAGGACCAAGAAGACAGATGGCAGGACAGGAGACTGACAGCAGATCCTTCTGATCCTTCGCTGATCAGACCTGAGAATCGGAGGGTGGATGAGGCTGGGCGACTGGGTGGGGGCTGAGCTGGATTTGGAACAGATGCGCACACACATAAGCACCTGCTCTCTGGGGACTCCTTTCATATCTGAATCACACACATATACATCTGGGTGGCACACATTTGAACTTCAGTACTTGTCCAGATCCCAGAGCTGAGCTCCTCTATAGGAGACTCAGAAAAGGGATCGGCCTCTCTGATGTCTCATAGAAGCCCTCATCATCACTCAGGGGAATGTGGCCTTCCTGGAAACTTAAGAGAACCTGCTTACATGCTATGATGTTACCAAGAACGCAAGAAGATGGAAGTTGATCGGGATGCAGAGACAACTCATACCAAACCAGAGTTCAAGGGCCTGGGATGGAACTTCAGAGTGTCCCAAGGTGAGGCCAGGAGGCCAGGGTTTTGACACCACCCTCTGGGGGAGATGAGAGGAACTGAACCTTGGACAAGGCAATTCCCCATTGCTATGAGCAAACCCCAGCAAGGAGTAACACTAAGCCATCCGCAGCCATAGTTAAGTGAAAGAGAGACCTGGGTAGGGTTCTGAGGCTCCTTCGGCCAGCCGCCACCTTAACTAAGATTCTCTTGTTAAGAACTACAACCTGCAGTAAGATGTGTCTTGTGGGTATATACCCAGGAGTGGTATGACTGGGTCAAATGGAAGGCTCGTTTTGAGTCTTCTAAGGGTTCTCCACACTGTTTTCCATAGTGGCTGTACCAGTTTACATTCCCACCAGCAATGGATGAGTGTTCCCCTTTCTCCACAACCTCTCCAGCACTTGGTATCATTTGTGTTCTTGAACCTAGCCAGTCTTATTGGAGTAAGGTGATATCTCAAAGTGGTTTTAATTTGCATTTCCTTAATTATCAG
>VZQC01004221.1:1061216-1136277 GCA_009823505.1 Rhizomys pruinosus
TCGAGAGGGGTAGAGGAGAGGGGGGGAGGAGGAGGAGGAGGAGGAGGAGGAGGAGGAGGAGGAGGGAAGACTTGCAACCTGAGGTTGGGCGTACAGCTCAGGTTGAGTGCCTGCCTAGCATGCATGAAGCCCTGGGTTCATACATACCTACACATACCACGTCCAGCCAGGCACAGTGCTGTATACCTGTAAGCCCTGCATTCAAGAGGTGGAGGCAGGAGGATCTGAAATTTAAGGTCTCCCTGGCTACATAGCAAGTTAAATTTGAGGCCAGAATACTGTTCCCCAGTAGGGAAGGGGGAAAAGCAAAAACCTTTCAATCAGGAGTTACAGAAGATCCCCAGCAAGTACACAGGATATGCCTGATATGTCTCTCTGTTATTAAACTGACTTCCTGATTCTCCAACAGAAGAAGGTTCCCATGAACCTTGTCTTTCACAAATGTGCTGAAAGACCTCTTTGACCTTTTAACCACCCTGCCTACACTAGGCAAACCCAGCCATTGGCTCTAAGCAAAAGAACACACCCCTCTTGCTTCCCTCCATCTAAAGAACTAGTCAGGCCACACCAAATAACCTCTCTCGTGGCTTGAAAAATCCCACAGAAACCTCCCAATGTAGCCAAACTCTTCTTTGGGGATGGGAAGGCTTCTGTGTGCACGGGTAGAGAAGCCGGAGGAGAACATGGGAGTGTCTTGTGATATCACTCAACACCTCATTGTGTGTGCAAGGGTAGAAGCCAGAGGAGAACATGGGGTGTCCTATGACATCACTTAACACATCATTCCCTTGAGACAGTGTCTCTCACTGAACTTGGAAGCTGCTCTTGCAGCCAGCAAGTCCCCAAGCCCCTCCCATCTCGATGGTCTTGCCCCACTTTTTACATGAGTCCTGGGAATCTGAACTCAGTCCTCATGCACAGTAAGCACTCACAGACATCTCCCCAGCACCCCCAAACTCTTCTAATGACTCCCCCTCCTATCTTCTATGCTTGCTCCCGTGGTCCCTGCTGGCACACAGACTGCATCCACAGTGGGGCCCCAAGGATCTTCCATCCCCCTAATCTAGAGTTTCTCCAAGTGCAATCTGATGCCTCGGGGTCTGGCACAGTGGAAAACGGGGACCCCAGTCCTGGCTTTTGGTCAAAGCAGCTATTTCAGGGGTGGTTTATTGGGGATTTTGTTTGGGTTTTGGGGGGTCATTTTGCTGTTGTCATTGTTGTTTATCTATCTCATGCCCTTATTTATGTAAGTTGTTTTCTGATGTCAGAAAACTACATTTACAACTCTTTCCTGTTCAATATTAAAGTGTTTAACATCACCACTATCACCAGGCCTGATGGTGCAGGCCTCGAGGCAGGAGGACATAAACCAAGTTTGAGGCCAGCCTGGGCTACATGAAACCCTTTCTCAAAAGAAAAATATCCATCCCTATGACCTCCACCCCTCCCATGGAGATGACCTCCACCCAACTACGGAGATGACCTCCACCCCACTATGGAGATGACCTCTACCCAGCTATGGAGATGACCTCCACCCCCCTATGGAGATGACCTCCACCCCACTATGGAGATGACCTCCACCTCACCATGGAGATGACCTCCACCCCACTATGGAGATGACCTCCACCCCCACTATGGAGATGACCTCCACCCCACTATAGAGATGACCTCCACCCCACTATGGAGATGACTTCCACCCCACTATGGAGACGACCTCCACCCCACCATGGAGATGACTTCCACTCCACTATGGAGATGACCTCTACTTCTGTAGCTAGCCTTCTTCTTCCTAAGCTCAAGCTTCCATCTGTCCAACACCTGCTAACTTTCCATTTTAACCAGGAAAATGTGGACTTTCTTTTTTTTTTAATTTTATTTATTTCTGTATGTGTATGAATGTACTGTCTGCATGCAAGTTTGTGCACCCATGTCGTGCAATGCCGCGGAGGTCAGAAGAGGGTGTCAGACTCCCCTGGAACTGGAGTTCTCCTGGAATTGGAGTTTCAGACGGTTCTCAGCCGCCTTGTGGGTGCTGGGGATCGAACCCGGGTCCTCTGTAAGAGCGGTCGGCATTCTTAACCGCTAGGCCATCTCTCCAGCCCCTGGAAAATGTGGACTTTCAAGGCCTCATGAGAATCCAGTTGTCACTGCACACCATTTCCTCAGTGCACCCTTTAGGAACATTGCCTTCTACTATGGCACACAGTATTTGCTTACCCCCAAAGTCCAGGACATGAAGTTTTTATTTTGATAAACACTATTCAGACCATTCAAGAAAGCTATCAAGTACATACTAAAGCAGGCTAACATAGCTATGATAAAAGCATGGTACAGGGGCGCACATATCCACCTGAGGGGTGCTGGCCCTCACTGGATGTTACATTATGGCCCAACATCAAACATAGCCTGCCATGGTTCTCTGCTTTATTGTGCTTAAAAGCCAGGCATCCTGGGGATGGGCTGTAGCTCAGTAGGATATCTGTTTAGAATGCTAGCCAGGCATGGTGGTGCACGCCTTTAATCCTAGAATGCTGATTATTGGTCATGAGACCCAGAAACCTGAACTTTTCTTAAAGCTGTCTCAATACCATCAAGTTTCCTTGTGTCTGTGTGTCACTGGGAAGTGACCAAAGATTTCATGCATGCTAGGCAAATGCTACCATTGAGCTACATTGCCAGTCCCTGAATTCTCTTTGCTATTGTTTATTGTTTGTTTTGGGGTTTGAGACAGGGTCTCACTATGGAGCTATAGTGGGGTAGTAAGGTAGTCTGAAACTCATGATCTATCTCATATCTGTATCCTAGTTAGCCTTCTATTGCTGTGATAAAACACTGACCAAAAATGTCTTGCAAAGGACACTTACTACTCCCAGATCACAATCCCTCACTAAGGGAAGTCAGGGCTGAACCCCAAAGGCAGGAACGAAAGCAGTGACCATAGAGGAACATAGCTCACTGCCTTGATCCCTCTGGCTGGGGCTCAGCCTGCTTTCTTATACAATCTAGGACCACCTGCCAAGGGGTGGCATGATCCATAGTGGGTTTGGCCCTCCCATATCCATTAGCAATTCAGAAAATGCCCCACAGACACAGCCCCAGTCCAATCCAATGAAGACAATTTCTCAATCAAGGTTCCTCTTCCCAAGTAATTCCAGCTTTCGGCAAATTGGCAAAAACTAACCAGCAAACTCTGCCTCCTGAGGCCTGGGATCCAGGTGTGTACAACCTGGCCTGGCAAGGAAATCTACATTGCTAACAGCACCTCTATAATTCTGGTAATCCTCTCCCAGGGGATCACTTCTCCAGGTCACCTTCCTTAAGAGGAAAGACTCCACCTTCCTCATATCTAACTATGTAATTAGCACATAGCAGTCCTCAAATAAATGTTTGTGGAATGCACCAAGACAGTAGGGCAGAAATTGTGTGAATTAGAAATGTCAAGCTTTGCGAGAACTTTCCATCCTACAATAGAATGTAAACCATGGAGAGGTTAAACTCTATATGGCTTTTGAAAGGCAGAACATGGGTAAAGCCACATATCTGAGCTCCAGGGCAGGATTCTTTCCTGTAGAGCCTTAGACCTCTGCCTACTGACTTGGGAGGCCTAGGATTGGAGCAGTTGACAATATGCACTAATCCTTGGTCAATTTGATTCACTCTGCTCCGTGGTATAATTGCACCCTGAATTTTACAAGAGCGTCTAGATAGTTCTGTATAACTAGAGGAAAAGAACAGGTGATTCTCCCCCTCTAAGGGGTCAGTCAGTAGCAGTGTCTTCGTGATGTGTGTACCAGGCACGGAACGGGGCCTGGAACCAAATGAATGGAACAGTTAAGCAACATAAAGGAACTGCATCCCCTAGTCACAACAGCTAAGGACAGGATTCAGCCTGGATGTTCGACGACACAGAAATGGGTAATGGAAATGTGTACAAGCACATAGTGGGGCTTTTTACAGCTTTGAAGAAAAACGTTGCAGGAGGATGGATGTAAATGAAGATTATTATGTTGAGTGAATAAGCCAGGCTCAGAAAGACAAACACTATATATGTTCTCTCAGATGTGTGAAATCTAAGCGGGTGGGGGCTGAAAGTTGACAGGAAATAGGAACGGGGAGGAAGAGACCTTACAGAGGGCAGAGGACAATGGAACAGATGTGATATAAAAGCAGAAAGGGAGGACCAGCAAGGGAAGTGGGAGAGGGTAGTGGGAACAGGAGATAAAGAAGATATAATGGCACATCTGTGTGCAAATGTCATAATGAGCCCCATCATGTTGCATTCTGACTTGAAATTTATTTTTTGAATTTTTTTATTTATTATTTTTATGTGTATGAGTGTACTGTCTGCATGTAGGTTGGTGCACCCATGTCATGCAATGCTGCAGAGGTCAGAAGAGGGCATCAGATTCTCCTTGAACTACAGTCAAAGATGGTTCTTAGCCACTATGTGGGTCCTGGGAATCAAACCCGGGTCCTCTGCAAGAGCAGTCGGCACTCTTAAATGCTGAGCCATCTCTCCAGCCCCCAAATTTTTTTTTTGGTCTTTTTGAGACAGGGTCTTTCTGTAGCACCAGCTGTCCTGGAACTCACTGTGTAGACTAGGCTGGCCTTGAACTCACAAAGATCCGCCTGCCTCTGCCTCCCAAGTGCTAGGATTAAAGGCGTGCGCCACCATGCCCAGCACGAAATTTATTTTTTTAAAAGAAAAAAAGGCAGAAGAAAACAGCAGTAACCTACAAGATATAGGTGTAGGAAGAGACTTTCTAAATCAGACAGCAGTTGCACAGGAAATAAGATCAACAATCAATAAGTGGGACCTCATTAAACTAAAAAGCTTCTGCACAACGAAAGAAACAAAGAAATGAAGAGAAAACCCACAGAGTGGGAGGAAACCTTCACCAGTGACACGTCTGACTGATTGTATAAATTATACAAAAAGCAAAAGAGGAAGAAAACAAATGACCCAATCAAAAGATGGAGTAAAGAGCTGAACAGAGACTTCACAAATGAAGAAGTAAAGATGGCTGAGAAACATCGCTAGTAATTAAGGAAATGCAAATTAAAACCACTTTAAAATTTCATCTTACCCTGGCAAGGCTAGCTGGCTATGATCAAGAAAAAAAAATGATACCAAATTCTGGAGAGGTTGTGGGGAAAGGGAAATACTGCTAGTGGGAACTTAAACTTGTGCAACTATGGAAATCAATGTGGAGAACCCTTAAAAGACTCAAAACAAACCTACCACCTGACCCACTCATACCACTCCTGGGTATATACCCACAAGATTCATCCTATTGCAGAGATACATGCACAACCATGTTTTTTTTTGCAACTCTCTTCACAATAGAGAAGAGCTGGAAGCAGCCCAAGTGTCCCTCAACTGATAAGTAGATAAAGAAAATGTGGTACATCTACACAATGGAGTTCTATGCAGAAAGACAACATCATGAAATTTGCAGGTAAATGGATGGAACTAGAGGCTGTTATGCTAAGTGAAGTAACACAGTCTCAGAAAAACAAACGACGTATGGTATCCCTCATTTGTGGATCCCTGCACTAAATCCTTATATCCTCTGTCATTTTGGTATATATGTGTGGAGTATATATATGCATATTTTGGACTAGTATAATATTAAAAGGAACAACAACAGCAAAAGACTTGTTCAAAGATCTGACCAAAACAGTAAACTTCTACATCAAAAAAGTTAAAAAAAAAAAAAAAAAGACTAAGAAAAAAATGGACTTAACATGTATGGTAGAATGCATGAGCTCTGGGGGAGACAAGGATGGGGAAACAGGTCTAAATTTGTTTGGGAAAGGTTGTATGAAATGCACAAAAGCTCAATAAAAATTTTTATAAAAAAAGAAGGCTGGACACATCACTTTGTATTCTATTTTAAATTATTCTTTTTTATTTTTATGTATTTAGTTATTTATATTTTATGCATATGAGTGTTCTGCCTGCATGTATGTAAGTGCACCCCATGTCATGCAAAACTCACAGAGGTAAGAAGAGGGCATTAGATTCCCTGGAACTGGAGTTACAGATGTTTGTTAACTGCTATGTTGGTGCTAAGAATCAAGCCTGGTCCTCTGGAAGAACAGTAAGTATTCTTAATTTCTGAGCCATTTCTTCAGCCCCTTAAAAATTATTCTTAAAAAGGACTGGAGAGCTGGGTGTGGTGGCACAGGCCTTTAATCCAAGCACTTGGGAGGCAGAAGCAGGCAGATCTCTGTGAGTTCAAGGCCAGCCTGGTCTACACAGTGAGTTCCAGGCCAGCTGGGGCTATAGGGAGACCCTGTCTCAAAAAGTAAAGGGACTAGAGAGATAGCTCTCAGTGGCTAAGGTGCTTACTACTTTGCAGAGGACCGAGCTCAGTTGCTGGCACTCACATTAGGCGGCTAGGCTCATAACTGCCCGTAACTCAAAAAAATGAATAAATCTTAAAAATTATATTTAGTCATTTATAAATAAGGTGGAGATGGTAGCATATGCCTTTAATCTCAACACTCAGGAGGCAGAAGCAAGCAAATCCTTGTGACAGTGAGGCTGGCCTCGTCTCCATAGTGAGTTCCCAGCCAGCTGGGGCTACAGAGAGACCTTGTCTCAAAAAGAAAAAAAAAATTTTTTTTTATGCATTTGAAAAGAAAAAACGTTGGGATATAGCTCAGTTGACAGGGTGCTTACCCATCACACATAAGATGCTGAGCTTGGATCCCAGCACCACATAGAACAGGATGTGGTGGTTGGCACCTGTAATGCCAGCACATGGGAGGCGCGGGCGGGAGAATCGGAGTTCAAGGTTGTCCTCTGTTATACAGCAGGTTTGAGGCCAGGCTGGGCTACATGGGACCCTGTCTCAGAAAACTAAATAAATAAGTAAATATTTTTAAACAAAACTAAGTTAAGAAGGGGGGAAGGGGCATTTGCATTTTGCCCCAGTTTGGAGAAATGAGGTAGCAGTCTTCACCCACCTCATGCCCCTAATATGATAGCCACAATACAGGACTCCATTCAACACACTCCTGAGAGACAGTAACACAGTAGTTAGCCTGCAGGCTCTAGAGCTGGATGCCTGGTATCAAAGCCTGACTGTTATTCTTTCTTTTAACCATTTCAGTCATTTCTAATTGTAGCATTAAACACATTCCTATTATTGTACAATGGCCACCACCATCATCTCCAGCACCTGAGCCTGCCTTTCCCTATCTCTGCCTCCTTGGTCCATTTCCTCAATATTCTCTGGCCCTCCGTTCTCTCTTCTACAGAGCTGGAAGATAGGTTCCAGATCAAGGGTCAGTCCTACCACCTAACTCATAGTAAACCGAACTTGGAGAGAGGTTCTATTTCTTAGCTGCCACCAATCAGCATCTATGTTTGAACTATGAGAGGCAGAAAGCTGCACTAAAGCTGCTTGCAGTCTGGCAGAAGGGATGCAGGATACAGGGGCTAGAGGTATGACTCAGTGATTAAAAGTACTTACTGGGGCTGGAGAGATGGCCTAGCGGTTAAGAGCACTGACCGCTCTTACAGAGGACCCGGGTTTGATCCCCAGCACCCACATGGCGGCCGAGAGCCATCTGAAACTCCAATTCCAGGAGAACTCCAGTTCCAGGGGAATCCAACACCCTCTTCTGACCTCCGCGGCATTGCACGACACGGGTGCACAGACTTGCCTGCAGACAGTACATTCATACACATACAGAAATAAATAAAATTAATTTTAAAAAAAAGTACTTACTGCTCTTTCAGAGGTTTGGTTGACAAGGGCCCACATCGGGAGGCTTACAACCACCTGTAATTCCATCTCCAGGGGACCAGATGCCCTCTTCTGGCCTCCTTAGCCACCCGCACTCATGCACAAACCCACACACAGACACACACACACACACACAGACACACACATATACATAATTTAAAACAAAACCTTTAAAACCTAAGTCAAGGGGAGCCAGCAAAAGTTGCCAGGGGGCTACAAACCAACTACTGTGCAAGAAAGGAACATGGACCTCAGAATTATGTGGTATGGGCAAAAAGCCATGAACCTAAGGCACAGACAGATTCCTGAGCTCACCTGGGCTCACAGATGCACAACCAGGCTCCGAAGATCAGCCGCTCCAACTCCATAATCTGAACTCTTCACCGTCACACACAACCCACACTACTTGACCACGTGCTACACTGCAGGTTGAAGTACAACAGCTCTCAGTCTTCTCTACCAATGTTCCTCAGTGTTACCTCACCAAGCTCAGTATATCCCCTATGTGTGAACCAGAGTATGCATTTAATAAGTGCCTGCTGAATAACCTTACATCTGCTTCCACCCATGTTCTTGTTTAAATGTCTTTTTTTAATATTATTTACTTTATATTCTGTGTATCTTCAGCACCTGACCTCACAAGGAAGTACCGGTCCCTAGTAGTGATGGGCTATTAGCCTTTTTCTAAACCAAGAATCACAAGAAAAGTTTATATCTTGTACAACTTTACCAGGAACCATAGAAAACATCTATCCCAGGCTAGGAATATGGGGCACAGCTCACATGGGGTAGGGGTAGGGTGGGGAATCAGCTGATAAGCTCTGAAAAGAACAAAAATTCTCCAAAAAAGAACACTTCAGCAGCCTAATTAAGAAAAGTGGACCAGGAATTAGAAGTGGAGCCACCTGTTAAGAGAGAAATTAGAACAAGTCTGAAAGCAGTGACCCACTTTTCCTAGTCAGTGTGGCTAGACTGCAGTCCATGTTCCTTCCAGACAGAATACAGCTAGAAGAAACTGTACTAACAGATCTCTCCCTGAAATACAGCCTGGGCTCCCCTATCTTTCAAGGAAGGACCTGCTCTTTGCATAACAGAGTACTAGCAAGAAATGGACAGCAATCCAAACTAGGTAACCAAGGACAGGCCCCAAGAGATGATTCATAAAGTCATCAACAAGACTAGAAGGAACTAGCCAGGGCAGCATGATACCCAGGGCTGCCAAATCAGGGACTGATCACCACCCCTGAACCCAAAATGATGTGGGAAGATATTGGTTGACAGAATCTGGAGAAGTAGCTGTCTTGGCGCCATGGGGTACCCTCTAAAAGTAAGGTCTGTGCCCTTTGGTCCTTTGGTCCTATAGCCATCAGCAGGGAGGGAGATGGAGAAATAAAGATCATGTCCCTCCCGCTGGCGGTGCCTCTTGCTTGCTAAATCTGAGCCAGAGGGTAAGGATGGTCCTGAAGCACAAAGAGGATGAAGTCAGAGCAGACAAAGGCGATGGGGGGGGACGGGGGACGGGGGACTCTGCCCACACACTTCCATTCTCAGTACCCTACTTTCTACTTGTCTGGACCATATGGAAGCTTCCCACAATCCCTGGCTTGTAGCTGGGGTTAACCGGAGACAAAGAGGAGAAGGATTAAGGCATTTACTTGAGGAGTTAAATCTAGCGAGCTGTGAGCTGTCTCCCTCAGTGCATGCAAACTGAGTAGCTCCATGTGCAGCTCCAAAACTGCTCTTCCCCAAGTCCTTTCCTTTTGTCACATGATGACCTCATAATGTTACTTTTATGAGGTGACACTTTTCTACATTAACACAGTCCCAGATTTTGGTGGAAATTAATATGAAACTAGAGCTTTGTTTATTTACTTATGTATTCTTTATTTTTTGATAGTAGGGATTGAATGTACAATCTCGCACATGCTAGGCAAGTGGTGTGCCACCCAGCTATATTCCCAACCATCTTTCTACTTTTCATTTTGAGACACAGATCTATGTTGCCCAGACTAACCTTGAACTTGAACTCCTCTGCCTCAGCCTCTCTCCAGGGGCTGAGATTACAGCCCTGTGCCCCCAGGCCTGATTCAAAGCTGCAGTTGACTTGCAAAATCCACCACTATTAATTTTTTTTTTTTGCATTTACAAGGATTGCTGGAACACAGGCATTCCCCCATAGAAGTGATACTGATTATGATATTAAAAAATATGAGAAAAACGGGAATCAGAGAATGACTATTCTCTCAGCACTATGGGATGCTGCTGTTGGTCACACTTTCAGTGCCAAGCTTAAGGAAATATTTCCCAACACAGGGTGAAAGCAAACTGATCATTCAGGGGGTATGACCTGAGGGACGTCAGTGTGGACACTGATCATTCAGTATGAACTGAGGCATGTCCATGTGGAAAGGGCTGGAATTCCTATTGTGTCCTCTGCACCTTAATAGCTGTTGTCATGGCCCCCCATGCATAGACTCTACATACCCTGAAAGCCACCTCCAATCCACTCCATCCTTTCTCCTTTCTTTCCAAATGAATATCTCATATTCTGCAGCCCCTTGTCCACATCCTTGTCTTTATGTCTCTGTGGCCAGGTACTGTCTCTCTCCAAAATATGCTTTCAGTTCTGTCAGAATTCTACTTGACAACCAAAGACTTCCCAGCATATTGATTTTTAATACCCACAAACTGGAAACAACCCAAATGTCCTTCACTGGGGAAATGACTAACCAAACAATGACATATCCATAGGATAGAATCGCACCCAGCAACAAAGAACATGCACTGTGTGGATCTAAGCAACAATATGGTTGAAGTCCAAAATCATTATGTGGATTTTAAAAAGCAGTACACAGGCTGGAGAGCTGGTTCAATGGTTAAGAACACGCTGTACTTGCAGAAGACCCAAGTTCGAATCCTGACACCCACATGGATCCAACACCCTCTTCTGAACTCAGTGGGCATTTCACTTACATACATGCAAGCAATACACTCATATACATAAAATAAAAATAATAGTCTTTAATTTTAAAAATAAATTAGATAAAATTAAAAACAATATACACTGTTTATGTTATGCATAGAGAACAGAAAATGTAAGTTGAGTTCGGGACCCTCATTGCACATGTGAGGAAGCAGAGGCATTCAGCCTGGAAGCTTGGTTAATCAGACAGGAGACAGGAGACAGGAGACTCCCACCTCTGCCCCTGCCCTGCACCCCACTACCTTCAGAACCCAGTGCTGCAGGGCCACAAGCATGGAGCACTGAGCCTGGGTGGAGCCTGGGTAGGATGGGCCACTAAGACTAGCAGCTGCGCCCTGGACTCCTGCAGGCCTTTCCCTTCCTCTACCTCCTCTGCCCAGGGGTTGTTCACCTGCAGCAGACTGAACCCTCGGGCTCCTTCAGAGAAGCAGAGCAGAACCAGGCAGGGTGGAGGGACAGGGACGCACCACAAGGGACGCAGAAGAAAAGACAAACAAGAAGAGGGAGAAGAAGAGAGGACTTGGAAAGCCCAGGACACACGAAACGTGCATAGGCCTTGTGCAAGACTTTTTTAAAGGATGCCAAAATGGCTCATTTATCAATTACCAACAAACAAGTGACACTAATGAAGAGCACTTAAGGCATTTTGTGAGTATTAACATGTGGTTATAGTCTAAATAAGGGCACTGTTTCTCCTTGGCCTTGTTTAAAGTCATTTATTTGGGTTGAGGAAATGGCTCAGTGGGCAAAGCCCTTGCCACACAACCATACAGACTTGAGTTTGGACCCCCAGAACCCTCCTGAAGCCTCTGTTATCCCAGTGATCCATCTCATGACAGGAGGTAGGGACAGGAGACTCCCCGAAGCTCCCAGGCCTAGGGATCAAGAGAATCTGTCTCAAACAAGGTGGGGGATGAAGACCAGCAATGGAAGCTCTCTTCTGACCTCACGCGTGGGCCACCACCAGCACACACCCCTCTGTCACACACTCACGTATTTAGAAAGTCATATAGCTAATAATCACCACCTGCTCATCCCTTAAAGCACCACAGTCACAAGTGGACAGTATCCTCATCACCTCCTAAGACACAATTCATGTCTGATAGCTACATTTTCAGGGGGATATTGATTTCTGTTTTGTGACCCAGTTCTTATTATGCTGCCCAGGCTAGCCTAACACTCTCCATCCTCTTGCCTCTGTGCCCCAAGGGCTGAGGTCAGATTCATGTGATATATACCTGATTCATATATGGACACACCTGCCTTACATTTACTCTCACTGTCTCCCTGCTTTCCAAACAGAGATTCTTATGTGCCTTGTACACTGAGGTAGAGTCCCTTATACACTGTAGGCTGGAAATAAAGATAGATCAAAACTAGCTAGTGCGCCATGAAAAAATGAGATGGATCCTGTCATTCTCTCACCATCTACTTCCTATGAATCCCTCCGTCCAACCAGCCCTTTCCTTGTGGAGAGCTCACAAGGGGACCCTGAGCACAGCCATGAACACTGAAGTGACCTTCTCTTCAAACCCAGTGCAGAATCCCCACCTGTTTGCCCACATGGATCCATAACATGGGTTTCAGAGCAGAGAAAGTCCAATTCTCTTGTTTTATAGGGACAGGCTTTGGGGCCTATGCTGGATAGCTTTAGCGTCAACTTGACACACCTGGGTTGAGGGAGCCTCATTTGGGGAATTGCCTCCATTGGACTGGCCTGTGTGTCTGTGGAGTATTCTCTTGATTGTTGAGTGAGTGATGTGGGAGGGCCCAGCCCACTGTGGGTGATGCCACCCCTGGGAAGACTGTTGTGTATTGTATAAGAAGGCAGCCTGGGTCTGGCGTGGTGGTGAATACCTGTAATTCCAGCACTCTGGAGGCAGAGGCAAGCGTATCTTTGTGAGTTCAAGGCTAGCCTAGTCTACATAGTGAATTCCAAGTCTCGAAAAGACAAAAAAGCCAGGTGTGGTGGTACACACCTTTAATCCCAGCACGCAGGAGGCAGAGGCAGGTGGATCTCTGTGAGTTCAAGCCCAGCCTGGTCTACAGAGTGAGCTCCAGGCCAGCTGGGACCAAAGGGAGACCCTGCCTCAAAAAGACCAAAAAGAAGAAGGAGGAGGAGGAGGAGGAGGAAGAGGAGGAGGAGGAGGAGGAGGAGGAGGAGGAGGAGGAGGGAGGAAGGCTGAACATGGGCCAGGGGAGCAAGCCAGTAAGCAGCATTCCTCCATGGCCTGTGCTTCAGCTCCTGCCTCCAGGTTCCTGCCCTGACTTCCTACCTTGGGCTTCCTCAGTGATAAACTGTGACCAGGGAGATGTGAGCCAAGTAAACCCTTTCCTCCCCAAGTTGGTATTGGTCAGAGTGTTTTGTCACGGCAATTGAATAGAAACTAGAACAGTGCCCCATGAGACTTCATGACTATTATGGGTTGGATATAAAATATTCTCTATGGGGTCGTGTTCTAAATGTTTGGTCCCCAGTGGGTGGCGCTATTTTGGAAGGCTGTGGTAACCTTAGGAGGTGGGGCCTGGCTGGAGGAAGCGGGTCACTGGGAGCCGCTTCTGGGCGTGTGGTCTACTTCCTGGTTGGCTGTGAAGTAGCTCTCCTTCGTCTACAGGTTCCTGCCTGATGATGCCAAGTGAAAACAGGCAAGTCAGGATACATCCTGTCTGCTTTGGTCGGACATTTTGGGCACAGTACTGAAAAGCTAATTAATACAGTGGTCTTCCCAGTGGCTTACAGGGTTCCCAAATGCCTCTCTCATTGAGGGAACTCAGGGCTGGAACTTGGAGTACAGATCATGGAGGAATGCTGCTTGCTGGCTTGCTCCCCTGGTCTGTGCTCAGCCTGCTTTCTTGTACAACCCAGGACTACCTTCCCAGGGTTGGCACCACCTACAATAGACTGGGCCCTCCCACATCACTCAGCAATCAAGAAAATGCCCCCCAGACATGGCCGCAGCCCAGTCCAATGGAGGAGAGTCCTCAGTTGAGGCTCCCTCCACCCGGGAGTGTCAAGTAGACAACAAGCTCTCCAGCACAGCTTCCAAATCCATCCTGAGGTGTAATCCACAAACCTGCAACATGGGCTCAGTGAGGTTAAGTGGCTTGCCGGTATCATGCAGCCAGTAAGCACAGGGTATTATTCCAATCTGGCACTGCTGTGCGCCCAGAGCCTCTGCTCCTGGTCCTCTAAGTCCTGACTTCCATGAGCAATGTCAGGATGGAGAAAGAGCCTCTGAGGGAGGACTGTCCTGCCTCTTAGAGGTGGCCAACTCCAGCCCACATTTCAGGGTTAAGTTTTCCACAGTTCACGTTGCCATGGCAGTAGGGGCTCTTGTCACCATTTGAAAACCCAGAAGAGGAAAATAAGAGGATTCAGCTCTTTGATTCAAGGGCTGACCAGTTCTTTTGCAAGATAAACTCAATCTGGCCCTTGAATCAGGATTAGAAATGGGAGACAGAAAATGGCACTTGTGGGCCTTAGAATCATAGCTTCTTGCTCCAAGAAGTTCAGCTCACTTTGCAGACATGATCTCATTCTTCTCCACTGACTCTTTGTAAGAAAGACCAGAGAAGAGACAGGGGCAGTTCCCTTAGAATCAAGCCAGGAGACCCTCACCCAGGTATCTAAAGACCCCCCCCCGCACTTCCTCCTCCTCCTTCCTGCCTGGCATGTAAAATAAGTGAGAACTTAGCGGAGGGTCTTGGTTTTTGACACATCAAGTTTAAAAGATTAAGAAATAAATATGGTGAAAATATAGACACAGAACAGCACCCACTTTCCAGAGGACCAGACAAGCCCCAAGAGAGTAGGCAAACAGAAGAGACACATGGTTGTCACCCCTATTTAAAGTCACTTGTAGGTGGGCTAGAGAGATGGCCTAGCAGTTAAGAGCACTGACTGCTCTTGCAGAGGACACAGGTTCGATCCCCAGCACCCACATGGCAGCTGAGAACCGTCTGTAACTCCAATTCCAGGAGAACTCCAGTTCCAGGGGAATCTGACACCCTTTTCTGACCTACAAGGCATTGCACGACACAGGTGCACAGACCTGCATGCAGACAGTACACTCATACACACAGTGAGAAAAAAAAAAAAAAAGAAAGCAAAACTAAAAAAAAACATTCCTTAAAAAAAAAGTCACCTGTAGGTACTGGGGCCACCTTTCATGCTACCAGTTAAGGAACAGTTCACTTACACACACATACACACACACACACACACACAGGACTTGGTCACCACTTGCTTGCTTGGGTGCTCAGCTCTTCTCCGTGCTGTGCTGTCAGTGTTTATGTCCTCTCCAACAGTCCTATGTTGCAACCCGACCCTCAATGTGATGGCATGAGGATGTGAAGCTGTTGCGAGGTGGTTAGGTCACGTAGGTAGAGTCACATCAATAGGATTAGCACAATCATAGAAAAGGCCCAAAGGCCAGGTGTGGCAATGCATGCCTATAATCTGGGAGGCTGGGGCAGGATAGCCACAAGTTCCAAGCCAGCCTAGGCTACACAGTAAAGCCCTATCTCAAAAAATGAATGAATAGAGGCAGCTATGCTGTATATGTTTATAATCCAAGTACCCAGGAGGTAGAAGGACCAGAAGTTCAAGGTCATTGTTGACTACATAGCAAATTCAAGACCAGTCTGATCGGGTTACATGAGACATCTCAAAAGTAAACAAAATTAAATAACTAGACTCCAGAGCGCTCATCTGGGCCTCTTATCACATCGATGCACACCAAGGAGCCAGACGCTACGAGCCACACAGTGAGCCCTGACCAGACAGTGAATCTGCAGGTATCTTGGACTTCTCATCCTCCACATCTAGGAGAAATAAAGTTCATCATTTATAAGCCACCTTGCTCTGTGGCTGTTTGTTACAGCACCCGAAATGGACAGGCACTCAATGACTTGGCTAACCTTAAAGCATAGATGTAGAGGAAAGAAAATGCCCTTGAATGGAGCAACTCTGGGCTTAGAGCTCAGCCCTCCCCCTACTGAGCAGCTGTGTCATTTCAGGCACATTACCTAATGTGCTCTCCATCTCAGGGGCTTTAATACAATTTTCTTCATGCTTCAGTATCCTGTTGCTTGCATTTTTAACATTTTTAAGGCTTGGTTTTTTACATCCCAGGACTTCAGTGCACCGGATTCTTAGACTTAGGAACTGTGGCTTAAGTCTTTTTGACAGAGAGACCTGTAGGGTGTTTCCTAACAGAACCACATATTGACTTCCATTGTGGCTAGTCCACACTGTCAGGAAGGACACAGTACAGAGCCCTGGTTTCCTCCCCATGCTGTTTAGCAGCTGGCTTCCCTGTCTGAAGGTGAAGCCAAGGAGGACAGTTGTTTAATCATCTGTGAATCAGCACTCTCAGCTCTTAGCCCACATTGCAGAGGAAATTTAATTTGGAACTTCCAATCAGCCCAGCCTTGGGCAGCCTAGAAAACCAAAATGAGAAACAGTCTGGGAATGCAATTCTAGAATTTCCTTAGCCTGATCAGTATACTCAAAAACTAAGCACTGTTGGGCTGCAGAGATGGCTCAGTGTCAATCAAGCCTGAAGACCTGAGTTCAGACCCTTAGAACTCACGTAAATCCAGATACATTAGCATGTGCTGTAATACTAGCTGTCCTAAGGCAAGATGGGAAGCAGGGACAAAAAACATCCAGCAGCTCCCTGATCACAGTTTATCACTTAGGGAGCCCAAGGTAGGAACTCAGGGCAGGAACACAGAGGCAGGAGCTGAAGCACAGGCCATGGAGGAACACTGCTTGCTGGCTTGCTCCCCTGGCCCATGCTCAGCCCGCTTTCTTATATAATACAGGACCACCTGCCCAGGGGTGGCACCGCCCACAGTGGGCTGGGCCCTCCCACATCACTCAATAGTCAAGAAGATGCCCCACAGACATGGTCACAGGTAATTCTCCAATTGAGGCTCCTTCAACCCAGGTGTGTCAATTTGACACTAAAGCTATCCAGCACAGGGAGATATCTCAAGAATTCTTTCCCTGGAGAGATGTAAATAATATCCACGGCCACCCCCCCACCCCCCCCCCACCCCCGTGGTCCCAATGGCAAAGCAAAGAACAATTCCACCAATATCCACCCTGGGGAGCCAATGAGTTTTATTGGGCTTACTTACAGAGCTTGGGTGACTACAAAGCAGCTGCACAGGAAAATCTTCACCCAGTATAGACAATGGCTTCTCCATAGCCACACAGACCAAGGCCCTTCTGTTACCTTCCCCACCCATACACTCTAGAACCCAGAGGCCACATGCAGTTAGGCCAGAACGGCATCCAAATGGCTGGGAGGAGTAGCTAGAGTCTTAGGTGAGGGTCCCATGACCCTTCCCATGCCCTCCTTCTATGAGGGAATGTCAACGTCCAACAAGCCAAGCTGTGATGACCCTTCACAAGCAGGCAGCTGACCTGATGAAGACAGCAGCCGTTTAGCTCAGAGGACCAGCAGGAAGCTGATGAAAATGCTCTGCGACTGACTGTTATGATGGTTTTCTCCAACTTGGTGAGTAAGCAAGAAACCACTTAATGGATGGGTGAATTGCACATGGTGTACATTACAATCTTGTTAAAGCTGTCACGGCACTTCCTAGCCACTCTTGCTCCGTCTCATTATTCCAAGTGGGGTGACACCTTGGAATGCCTCTGTGAAGATAAAACAGCTGTAGTCAAGGACACAGCACTGCTTATAGGAGATGCTCATGTAATAGAATCTGTTATTAGCCAACAGAGGGGACTCAGCATGGTAAAGCTCTTGCCAAACAAGCATGGTAACCTAAATTCAATCCCTAGAGCCAACTCCACAAAGTTGTCTCTGACTTCCAAGTGTATACTGTACTACACATTCATCCACAGACACATGTACCTCATATACACACAATAGTAATAATAATAATAAATAAATAACTTTAAGCCGGGCGTGGTGGCACATGCCTTTAATCCCAGCACTTGGGTGGCAGAGGCAGGCGGATCTTTGTGAGTTCAAGGCCAGCCTGATCTACAAAGTGAGTTCTAAGACAGCTGGGGCTACAGGGAGACCCTGTCTCCAAAAGACCAAAAATAAATAAATAAATAAATAAATAACTTTAATAGAATCTGTTATTGGTGTAATAACTGTTGTAATACTATCCATGACAAGGATGGTACCTGAACACTCTTCATCCATCATCTCTAGACTACCTATACAGCTAATTTATGATTTAGAAAAATTGAATGGCCTGAAGTGATAGCTTTTCTGCTCTCATCTAAAAGGATTGTTAACAGCATCTATGAAGCTGGTTTCCCAGTTAGAAGAGAGTCTTTGCTTGTTAAGAACCCTGCTCCAACCCGAGGTCAAGGAAGCATCTTGGTACTTGCATTTGGGAAGTGCTCACTATGATTTCTTGTGTGGGTATGTGTTCATGCACGTGTGTATGCACACATGTGGAGGCCAAAGGACAACCTCTGGTGTCATTCCTCAGGTGCCTTTTGTTGTCGTTGTTGGGACAGAGTCTCTCAGTGGCCTGGAACTCAACAAGTAGGCTAGGCTGGCCAGCGAGTCCTGAGAGTCCTCCAGTCTGCCTTCCCAGAGTTGGGTTCCAAGCACGTGCCATCTCACCTGGCCTTTTGAACCTGGGCTCTCATGTTTGTAAGGCAATTAATTACTTTACCAACTGAGCCATCTCCTGAGAGTGTGATTATGGAAGTCAGAGGACAAGTTGAGGGCGTCAGCTCGCTCCTTCTACCACATGGGCCCTGGGGCTAGCACCCATGCTTGTGGGCTTAGCAGCAGACACCTTTACCCAGTGAGCCATCTCACTGGGTCCCATGTGATTTCCTGGTGACTACTGGGGGATGAAACACATCTCCTGCAGCTTCTTGTCCTTCAGTCTCTGCATCCACCCTTTCTTTCCTAATCTCCACCCACTAGCATGTCAGTCAATTTATATGAGCATGAAGAATCAAGCAGCCTCTAAATATGGCTTCCTCTACTTTCTACCACCCTGGGTAGGAGTGCGGGGCCGGGGGAGGGGGGTGCACACAATACTCCAGAGCCAAGTGGAGAAAGGCCTTGTTCCAGCTGACAGGGCATCAGTCAGAAAGCTTTTCAGAGAAGGCTGGGCATGACACTCTCTTAATATGTTCTTTTTTATTTATTATTTTTATTTTATGTATATGAGTGTATTGCCTGCATGTATGTAAGTGCACCCATGTTGTGCAATGCCCATGAAGGTCAGAAGAGGGCATGAGAATCCCCTGGTACTCAAGTGAGGATGGTGATTAGCCTCTGTGTGGTTGCTGGGAATTGAACCTAGGTCCTCTGCAAGAGCAGCCAGTGCTTTAACCTCTGACCCATCTCTCCAGCATTTAATATGCTCTTTATGGGGAGATTAACAACCATGGCCTCAAGGACACCTTGAATGTATAATCTCTGACCCCAAAAATGGACTCTAGGAAGTCAAAGGGTCTTCCTACTTGACAAAGGTCTCCTCTGGTAGAAACTTTGTTCTAGGTAACTAAAGGACATCTTTCTTCCCAAAACAAACAAAGCTGTACTAGTAGGAAATTTCAAGTTGCCTTTACAGATTGGCACCTAGAAAAAATGCAACAAAATGTGATTAAGAATGAATCTGGGGGTCTGAGGGGCTGGAGAGATGGGTACTCAGTTAAGAGAGTGAACCGCTCTCACAGAGGACCCGAGTTTGGTTTCCAGCATGAGGTGGTTCACAACAGAGTCTCCACAGACTCTGGTATCCCTGGCCTCTTTTGGCATCTGCATTCACTTATTCATACACACACATGAAAACACACACACATACTGGTAACTAAAAATAAAGAATAATCTTTTTAAAATAAGAATACATCTGAGTGGGTGTAGTGGTACATGCCTTTAAATCCCAGCACATGGGAGGCAAAGGCAGGTGGATCTCTATGACCAACCTGATCTATTGGTCTACATAGTGAATTGTAAGCCAGCCAGGGCTGCATAGTGAGACCCTCTCTCAAAAAAAAAATGAAAAAGAATGAATCTGAGGGAGAGATTGGATGGAAGGCTGGAGAAGGCTCAGCAGTTAATATCACTCGCTGCTCTTGCAGAGGACTTGTTTGATTCTTAACACCAAAATGGCAGCTTACAACCACTTGTAACTCCAGTTCCAGGGGACCCAATGCCCTCTTCTGGCCCCCGTGGACACCAGGTATGCACATGGTATACATACATACATACATACATACATACATACATACATACATACGCAAGCAAGATACTCACACACATAAAATAAAAGTAAATCTTTTTAATGAGCTGGCATGGCGGTACAGGCCTGCAATCCCAGCTTGGGAAGTAGAGGCAAGAAGATCAGGAGCTCAAGGTCATTCTTAACTAAATAGTGAAGTTAAAGCCAGTTTGGGCTACATGAGCACCACAACAAACAAATGAATGGTTCTAAGGGCTGGAGAGACGCTCAGTGGTTAGAGTACTTACTGCTCTTGCACAGAACTAAATTCAGTTCCTAGCACCCATAGTGGGCAACTCCCAATGGTCTGTCCGTAACTGAGCTCCAGGGACCTGTGCTCTCTCCTGGCCTCCTCGAGTACCTCTGCTTATATGTACATACACATTCGTACACACAAATTTTAAAAATTAAAGACTGACTCTGAGTATCTAATAAAATAAAGACACCAGCTAACAGACTATGTCTTCTAACTATTCCCACTTAATGTGATCTCACACACATGGCCAAGAATGCAGAAGTGAGTAGCAATCTTAGGGCGTACATGTAGAGCTCTGTAAAAACTGAAGTTTGTATTGTATCTTGACAAAGATATAGACCTGTCTCCTGACCCATCATGGAATAGTCTGGAATCCTTTTCACTGAAGGTAACAGAAACCTCTGCTCACAGGCTGAAGAGATGTCTCGGTGTTTAAAAGCACTTGCTGCTCTTGAAAGGACTCAGATTTGGTTCCCAGCACCCACATGGCAACATACAACTGTCATAATTCCAATTCCAAAGAATCCAGTGCTCTTTTTTGTTCTTTTGTCTTTTTTTGAGACAGGGTCTCCCCATAGCTCCAGCTGACCTATAACTCATGAGCTATGTAGACCAGGCTGGCCTTGAACTCACAGAGATCTGCCTGCTTCTGCCTCCCAAGTGCTGGGATCAAAGGTGGGTGCCACCACACCGAGCTTTTCGGTGCTCTCTTTGGGTTCTCACAGGCACTAGGTACATAGGCGGTACGCATACATATATTCAGACAAAATATTCATATGCATAAAAAGAAATTAAAAAAAAGAAACTTCTCTGCCAGGCGTGGTGGCGCACGCCTTTAATCCTAGCACTCGGGAGGCAGAGGCAGGCGGATCTTTGTGAGTTCAAGGCCAGCCTGGTCTACAGAGTGAGTTCCAGGACAGCTGGGGCTACAGGGAGACCCTGTCTCGAAAAGAACAAAAAAAAAGAAACTTCTCGATTGATAAAGAACTTTATTATCTCACATAGCACAAAGTCAGAAGAAACCCACATTTCAAAATGGGTTCATACTGAGGCTTTTCAGTGTTGATTCTCATGGTAGACCAGGATTCCTCAGCATCTCATTCAGATCCTTTACCATTTCTTAATCCTTGCCAGAAGGCTCCCAGCACTAACCCACAGCAAAGGGAAGAGACTACACTGTCCCCAGTCAGTGCCACTCTGAATCTGAAGGTGAGCTTAGTTTCTTTTTTTTTTTTTTTCACTTTTTGTCTTTTTACTAAGATCTCAAGTTTTATACCTGAAGTACAATTTCTCAGGCCTTACTAATTATTTATTTCTGGTTATACTTTCCTTTTGGATGCTTAAGTCCACACTGTTAGCCCAGATTAACCAAGGTTTTTTGTTTTATCAAGGTCAGTTGAGGATCTGGTCCTCGGGGTTTGGGTTTTTTGGGGGAGGAGCCCCTGGCTCCTTTTGGCTTTTCATTTACCAGTTCCATCCACTCAAGGTGCTAGACCAGTCTTCCCTTTTCAAACCATGAGCAGACTTTCCTCTTTATACACTGGACACTGGATGAAGTCCCATTAGTGGATCTCCAAGGCCTCCCTGCACAGGAAGACTGGTGACTCACATTTGCAGGACATTTCAAGAGATGCCCCCATGCATAGTCCCCTAGGACTTAGTTGACCTCTGAGGGCCAGGACCAAAGTTATCCATTAAATCCTTCAGCCAAATTGGTATGGGCCTTAAGTATGGTTGTTAAGCATCCAGAAAGGCTAAGTTACACCAGCCTGATACTTTTAACTACTATATAATGTTTTAGGAAAGACTTGGACAAAAGCTCAAGCAGCCTTGTATAAAAAATACTAAGAGGCACTCCCATAAGATAAATACTGTGGTTAGACACAATGTCATGACAAACTAGTTTTTTTCCCCTCAATCTTTTGATTTTGTACCCTCCACCAATATACCAAAATTGCCTAAGTCTGAAAATAAATGATGCTTAATTCTAGAACCTGTTAAGGGGTTCACATTAAAAGAGTACAGTTGTGCCAGGTGTGGTGGTGCACGCCTTTAATCCTAGCACTTGAGAGGCAGAGGCAGGTGGATCTTTGTGAGTTCAAGGCCAGCCTGGTCTACAGAGTGAGTTCCAAGACAGCTGAGGCTACAGGGAGACCCTATATCAAAAAGACCAAAAAATAAAAAAATAAAAGAGCACAGTTGTTTTCAGATCATGAGGAATATAACATTAATGTTGCTTCCTTTGCCTTAAAACTAGGTACTTGGTGCTGTCATCCACAGCTGAAGGATCCCATTCATCGTTTGTTTTTCTGGGACTGTGATACTGCACTCAACACAATATCTTCTAGTTCCATCCATTTACCTGCAAAGTTGAGGTTAGTTTCTGTTTTTGTTTTTGTTTTTTTTTTCTTTTTCGAGACAGGGTCTCTCTGCAGCCCCAGCTGACCTGGAACTCACTCTGTAGACCAGGCTGGGCTTGAACTCACAAAGATCCACCTGCCTCTGCCTCCTGAGTGCTAGGATTAAGGGTGTGCACCACCACACCCAGCTGGGGTTAGTTTCTTAATGGAATATAAATGGACAAAACTGAGGTCCCTTCGGGAAAGAAGAAGGGGGAAATGGAGTGGCCATTGCACAGCTAGACTAGGATACGACAAGATGGTGCAGGGTGATCTGCCTGCATAACTATTGTGTGTACACCAGTGATGATAAAGCTCACACTTCCTCCAGCTCCAAACAAAGCCATCTTTCCTGTGAGCTCTGAAGGACTACACAGGTAGCCAGAAGACGAGTGGAACTTCCTTGCACAACCCCATGGGTTCCACAGCTTTCTTTTTGAATTAATTTTTAGTTTATGGTATGTTATTTAGATGCATGTGTGTAAGTGCACCCATGCTGTCCGGTACCCACAGACAACAGAAGAGTATCAGATCCCCTAAAACTATAATTATAGATGGTTAATAGACGTCATGTGGGTCCTGAGATTCAAACCTTGTTCTTCTGGAAGAACAGTCAGTGGTCTTAACTTACTGAACTGTCTCTTCAGCCCAGTTCTACAACTTTCTAAGATGCCAGCTGGTGTGGAAGGGAAGGAGAGTGTCACCAGCTGTTTCTAACAGCACTGTTACTGCCTGAAAAACCGGGAGGGATATGAGTGAGATCCCCGGATGCTGAGCCTTCTATAGGACTGGTGTTCCCATCTTGCAGCACCGTTTGCCAAGGACAGTGACTCAAACATTCAGGACTCCCAAATGTAAACAGTGACAGGCAGAGGTCCCAGCTCAGCCTCCAAAGAGCCTTCCGGGTGCTGTCTTTGGTGCTGAAGGAGCTCGGCCTGACGCCTGGAACATTCAGAGGCAGCAAGGACATTCCCAAGCTACTCCATGCCCCACTTTCAACTTAGCTTCAGAAACAGGGCAATCCTCAGCCTTGGAACTTGGCTGCTGATTTCAGAATTTAGACAGAGTCCCTTAAATCCCCACTCATTCCTCTGATACCACCGCCTAAACCAGCACCTCAAAGGTGCAGGAAGATTTATGAAGCTTCAAGAACCATATCAAGGCCAGCAAGATGGCTCAGTGGGCAAAGGCACCTGCTGCCAAGCCTGACACCATGAGTTTGATCCCCAGAAACAAATGGTAGCAGGAGAGAACCAGCTCCCACAAGTTGCCTCTGGCTTCCACAGAGTGCTGCGTTTTGTGTGTGTGTGTGTGTGTGTGTGTGTGTGTGTGTGTGTGTGTGCGCACGCGCGCGCTGGCCTGCCCACTTCTACAGGCTCATGTGTCTGACTGTTTGGTCCCAACATGGTAGAACTTTGGGGAGGAAGGTGTGGAATCCTCAGAACTGTGGCTTAGGGAGCAGAAGTGGACTGTGGGGATGAGGACATCTTAAGGAGATCCCTGCTTATGGTACTGGCCTGGCCCTCTGCTTCCTGATCCACCAGGACATGAACAAGCCAAACTGCCAGCTCCTACTGCCATGGCCCAGGCCATAACACCATGCCATGCCATCCCTGCCGTGATGGAGTCTGCTCCCTGAAACCGTGAGCCAAAACAAGTTCCCTCCATAAAGCTGCTTCTATCGGTGTCCTAACACAGTGATGAAAGAATAAAAGAAGAGTGCAATCTTAGAATAGTTGGGGAAGGGGGTGCTGGGGAAGAGGGTTCAGCAGTTCAGAACACTGGCTGCTCTTGCAAAGGAGGTTCAGTTCCCAGGTTCAGTTCCCAGCATCCACATGGTGGCCAACAATTGTCTGTATCTCCAGTTCCAGAGGATCTGACACCCTCTTCTGGCCTCTGCAGGCATTGCATGCACATGCATACATGCAAGTGAAACAGTCATATGCCGTCATATGCCTAAAAAATTAATTTTTAAGCCTTAACTAGTCAAAACATTTTGGTCTTTGAGACAGGGTGTCCCTGTAGCCCCAGCTGGTTGTGTAGACCAGGCTGGCCTTGAACTCACAGAGATCCACCCGCCTCTGCCTCCCAAGTGCAGGAATTACAGGTGTGCACCACCATGCCTGGCTTAAATAGTCATTTTTATTTTCACTTTTCCTGTATAATGAGAATGACAAACATGCCAGATTTACTGAGTTACTCTGAAGTTGAACTGAGGAACTGTGAGGTATACTTTACAGATGCTAAATAGCAGGTAAGCATTTTCTGACCATCCAGTGATAATTCCTATTCCAGATCTAAGAGCCATGAGGGCACCCTGGGTCCTTCTGCCAAGTGACAGACTGAGCACAGCATCTTATCCCTGGAAACAGGTTTCCGGGGCATTTAGATTCCAAAAGAAATCTGCCTTGGGTGGGGGGGGAATACCAGGTTTGTCCTCTGTGGCCAATTCCGTCCAAGCCACCCCTGGGGTGCAGGGCTGAGAGGCGCAATGGAAAAAGACAGCCTTCGCAGGAGGACTTGGCGCTGCGCGTTCGCTCCAGATGGAATTTCAGCTGGACGCATGCAGCAGCAGCTGAGCTCAAAGAAAGAACCGAGGCTTTCTGGGTCTGCTCTCTGGCTGGTGGATGAGGAGGCTCAGAGAGAAATGGAGGACAGGTGGTGAGGACAGAAGGAAAGGGGACAGGATTAGGAGGCCGAAGTAGAGGTCAAGATGGAGGGTCACATTCCAAATCGTTCACTTGGATGGAAATTTTCAACAACTACAAAGACCACCGGATGTTATAGATCTTCATAGAGACTTTTCCAGAACAAAGATTACAATAGATTGTCAGCCTTTCAGATGACCTGGTCCCCATCTTCATTGTTACACAGTAAAGGAAGACCAAGAGAGGTAAAGTTCAAAGTCTGCAAATGGGTCCCTTGAAACAGAACTGAGATTTAGGCCACCTGATTTTCAGGCCAGTTTGTTTCTTACTATCAATAATTAAATGGAGTGCTGGGGAGATATCTCAGTAAAGTGCTTGCCTTGCAGGCATGACAACCTGAGGATGATCCCCAGAATCCAAAAGAGGCTGGGGGTTCTGGTACCCAATTGTAATCCCAGGCCTGGGGAAGCAGATAGCTATATCCCTGGACTTTGCTGGTCAGCTATTCCAGCCTACTTGGTGAGCTCAGGGCCAATGAGTGATCCTGTCTCCCCTCCCCCTGCCAAAAGTGGACATTGTCTGAGGAACAACAGTCAAGTCTATCCTCTGGCCTCCTCATGCACACACATGCACCCCCCCATACACACACACACACACACACACACACACAATAACTGAAGGGAGGTCAGAGTTAAGTTACCATAACAGCTAAGCACGACACTATAGAGACCTAAGAAATGGAAAAGGGCTTTTCGTTTACATTCATGTAAGTCATGATATGAGTAGCACATGGGTT
Organism: Rhizomys pruinosus; assembly: GCA_009823505.1. NCBI lineage: Eukaryota > Metazoa > Chordata > Mammalia > Rodentia > Spalacidae > Rhizomys > Rhizomys pruinosus. The sequence goes on from VZQC01004221.1 coordinate 1,087,299, forward strand.
ACATTATCTATAACACAGACTGGTAGGGAGTCTTGCATGCCAGAAGGGTATGAGCAAGTAGTTTCTAGAGCAACATCTGGGCAGAAGAGTTGCCGTAGTTGCAATAAAAGCTGGACATGATGGTAGATGCTTTGTAATCCTAGCACTTGGGAAGCTAAGGCAAAAAGATTGTGAATTCACAGTCATCCTGGGCTAGGTAGAGAGACCCTGTCTCAGAAAAAAAAAAAGGAGAAGAATTAGCCAAAGTCACACGAAGCTCTGGCATCCCTTTAGGTGTATCTAATGTAAGGACTGGAGCCCAGACTTTTGGCCTAGCGTTGACCAATCACTGGATGTGGGTTGTCCCTAAGGGAGGGGATGGAGCTTCATAAAGAAGCTTTCTTGGACAAGAGCAATTCCTAAAGACTTCAGAGGTGGACTCTTAGCAGCAGTGCTCCAGGAGCTGGAAGGATGGGAGCTTCGGAACAAAAGGAGGGGATGTAGGCAGCCCTCCGCAGCGTCCACCACAGCATCCACCACGTGATCCAGGCTGGAGATGGGAGAGGCTGCAGCCTTGTCTCATGTGACTGTTCAAGGACCTTTTCATTGTCACTATCTCTTATAGATCTGGAGTTTTGTAGACCCAGGAAAATCTTCATGACACAGGGACTTAGTATCCTGTCTGTCCCTATGTGTGTGTCATACGAGGCAAGCACAGCCTGGTGACAGTTTCTTTGTACTGCGTTGTGTTATGTTTTGCTTTATAACAGGATCTCTCTATGTGGTCCAAGCTAGTCCTGTTCCTCCTGCCTCAGCCTCCCAAGCACTAAGATCACAGGCATGAACCACCCCACCCAGCTTCCGAGTCACAGTTTGTGACTCTTCTGTCTCTCCCGAAGTCAGCTGGTAAGTCCATCTCTTCTGGCCCCATACCCAACTGACCTGACACAACATATGTCTCATATTCATGAAGGAAAAACTCAAGTTTTCCAGACCCAGAGACTGACCTCCACATACTGGATCATTGGTGCTAGCAGTAGCTCTGGAAATTCCAGTTCTCCACAGATCATCTCAACATGGGCACATTTTCCTTCTCCCCACTGATAACATATGGCTTTCTCTAGAACAGAGTGACAGTTTCTTTTTTTCCTGGTCTTTTTGAGACAGAGTGACCCTTTAGCTCTGGCTGTACTGGAACCTACTCTGTGGACCAGGCTGGCTTTGAACTCACAGAGATCCATCTGCCTCTGCCTCCCAAGTGCTAGGATTAAAGGCGTGTACCACCACACCCAGCACAGTGACAGCTTCTGAAAATTTCTTTGACCATTTCTTCAGTTATCACCAGAGCAGGTAAGAAAGGTCCCTATCCAGAGAATCACCGGGCTGGGCCATTATCTTGAAAGAGGTGATTCTCTCTGGATCAAGTGAGTCAGTAAAAGAGACTCAAAGAGCCGGGTGTGGTGGCTCACACCTTTAATCCTAGCACTTGGGAGGCAGAAGCAGGCGGATCTTTGTGAGTTCAAGGCCAGCCTGGTCTACATAGTGAGTTCCAGGACAGCCAGAGCTACAGGGAGACCCTCTCTCGAAAAGACAAAAAAAAAAAAAAAAAAAAAGGGAGAGACTCAAAGAGCATGTCATTCAGATCCCAGCTGGCAGAAGGCTTCTTCCTCTTTGGCTTTCAACCCAGAGAATCAGATATCATAATCATGTTCAGGATGTTCTCTACAATCATGCAGGGGTCTCATTCATGGATTTAATACAGTTAGTTGTTCACACTCAGGCCCATCACTCTTGCCCCCCCTTCCCTGGAAGCCCATCCCTCTTGAGTATTCAGAGCTCCTTGGAGCAAAGCCCTCTCTACTTATGGAGCTGTCTTCCAAATCAGCACCCTCACTTGCCCGTTGTAAGCTTACAAAGCACATCCACATCCATGAATGTTTTCCCCAAAAAGAAAATACAGGCAATACTCCCCAGGGATTAGCAGAACTATCCACTGAAGGACGGGAGAAAAAAATACCAAAGCCTCTAGACTGTCTTAACCATCCATAAGAGATCAGCCTTGTTCACACTGAACAGGTGAGTTAGAAGTTGATAATTTTTGCTCATGTGCAGAAGCCCAGGTGCCACATTCAGGAAGCATGTGATGCAGAGGTCCATCAGGTGAGAGGGGTAAGCAGAGTTCCAGAGGTTGCAGCATGGTGTTATCACACTAAGCCCTACCAAACCAGCCAGATGCTTGGCTTAGAAGATTCCTGCAAAGGAATCCCAAATGGAAGCAGACTGTAATAACATGACGACAAATGTGCGTGCAGCTGGCTCGCCCGCACTGAGGAAGAGCACTTTACAGCCACATTCCAAGACAAAACCAGGATGACTTGGGCTGGAGAGATGGCTCAGCAGTTAAGAGCACTGGCTGTTCTTGTAGAAGGCCTGGGTTCAAATCCCAACACCCACATGGCAGCTAACAACTGTCTATAAGTCCAGTTCTAGGGGTTCTAACACCCTCTTCTGTCCTCTGTGGGCATTGCATGACACAGGTACACTTACACACATGCAGGCAATACACTAATACACATAAAAAAAATTTTTAATTAACCAGGATGATTTGTCAGACCTAATGCAAAGTTGGACAAAACATTTTGAAATTATCATTATTGCTTAAAATATGATTTAACATCTATTATCATTAACAAGGAACTTTGGACTGAGGAAATGGCTCAGTGGTTAGAGTGTTTGTCTTGCAGACACTAGGATCTCAGTTGGATCCCCAGAATCCAGGTAAAAAAGCTGAATGTGGTAGCACATGCATGTGATCCCACTGCCAGGCGGACGGGGGAATTGGCGAGTTCCTGGATAGTAAGCAACCCTGTCTGAAAAATAAGGACAGGGCCTGAGGAATGAAACCCAAGCTTGACCTTTAGCCTCTATATTCTCATGTGCATACAAGCATGTACATCTCCACACATGAACACACAGACACACATACAATAAATGTATGACTTGAGATATTAGCATAGTGTAAGTGAATTATATGATTTCTAAATCTACATGTGCAATGAGGGTACACACTAGAATTTGACTGATGGGGAATCTAGTGAGGGGCTGAGATCCAGGGTCAGGGACAGAGGGTCTCCAAGAGCCAGGAGACTAAAGAACCACAGAGCTGCTGGCAGACATACTTTGTTCTGGGTGAGAGGATGCCTTCTCGGTCCCAAAGATATTTATAGTGACTCACAAAAAGGTGGAGTCTTCCTTTGCCTCTGACACCATATACCCTCTCCCTGGACTCAGGCAGACACACACACACACACACACACACACACACACTCATGACATACACTTATACACATGGGAGGGAGAAATAAACCACTGCTGTAAACTATGTAAATGAGTCTTCATGATGACCCTGTGAATGGTACTACTTTTTAAATTTTTTTTATTTTTTTATTTGTATGAATGTACTGTCTGCGTGTAGGTTTGTGCACCCATGTTGTGCAATACCGCAGAGGTCAGAAGAGGGCGTCAGATTCCCCTGGAACTGGAGCTAAAGATGGTTCTCAGCTGCCATGTGGGTGCTGGGGATTGAACCTGGGTCCTCTGCAAGAGCAGATGGCACTCTTAACCGCTAGGCCATCTCTCCAGCCCTGGTACTACTTTTTTAGATTTAAAAAAAAAAACAAATTCAGGAAAGCAAAGATGCCCTCGTATGCTCTAAGATTTACGTTGAAATGAAGACTGGTCACCTATAAAGCCTGCTCCCCCAAACTAAGTGAACAATTCAGGAAGACACCTGGAAACTGAAAAGCAAATTCCTCCCCATCACTACTGAGTCTTCAGCTCAATTCCACTCCCAGGGGATTATGTCAGGAAGGCCAGCCCCCAAAGTCGAGCTCATCTCAGCAAGCTGAAGGATGTTGCCTGCACCCTGTGAGCTCATGGAAACATCATCCTGAAAGAAAGAAAAGGCAAGGCATCTGCCCTAGGACACTCTAAAGAGGCCGTTACCATCACCATCAAGAAACGCACATGTCACCTTCCTCAGTAGGTCTGAACAGGGCAGGAAGCCCCCAATCCCAGCGGATTAACTCTGCACAAAGGAGATCTGATTTTAGCAAAAGCAGAGGCTTCTCCCTGCCTTTGCAGGTTGCAGTATTTAAAAGTAAACTCTCCCTGCACACTAACACTCAACGGAGGCATCTAGCTGTTGGAAGAATGAAAACCCATTTTGCTCTGCAACAATCCAGTCTTCCTCCCCCAGCTCAGAAATGTGCTGTGCTCAGCGTTTCTGTGTGGATGCAGCATCCATGGTAGAAAAGACAGGGGCGACTGCAGCAGCGGCGGCGGCAGTAGCAGCAGTCCGCCCCGCCGCAGCACAGGCTCCAGGGGGTGGGAACCAGACTGCACCATTTCTACCTCATTTGGCTACAGAAGCGTCAAGTCACAAGGTGGGTGAGGGTGTAGTCCAGAGGCTGCTGGACTATGTTACTCTGACGGTGGTGAGTAAAATTCTATTCATCAGCTCATCAGAGGTTGTGGGTCTTGATAGTTCTCTCTCTCTCTCTCTCTCTCTCTCTCTCTCTCTCTCTCTCTGTGTGTGCTGCACTTATATTTTCATGGCACAACAATATCTACAAAGCTGTGAGTGCATTAAATCAATAGAACACAGTGTTTTTAACCTAGAGAGTCAGCAACTGTGTATCTGAGGTTCAGAGAGGCGAAGCCCTGGGATTCTAGAGCAACTAAGCGGCCAGGTCTTGAACATAGGGTCCTGATTCCCAAAACAAGATTCTTTGCAAATGCTCTCATAAGGGCACTGTAGCATCCCCTAGGCCAAGTGACAGTATCCCCAGGCATGAAGACTGCAGCCACCATGTACATGTCACTGGGACACATCTGGATGTTTCTAGTGGACATGGAAAACCATTTTGGACTAGTTTGCAACTTAAGGCAACAATGAAGCAGCAGCATGTGCTGGCCATAAATTCCAGCCCCAATGACCACGTCCTCCCCAATATTGTCTGGGTCACACTATCAAGTATATTCAGCAAGTTCGAATCTTCTAGTAAGTGGGCCACAGCTGGGACTAGAGAGTGCCACATCAATAGCATCACTCCCCCATCCTTGGAGCAAAGGTTTGATGAATGCCACCCATCTATTGGGCACGAGGCAAGTCACCCTCGGGCTACTGTTTTGGTTTATGATGGTGACAGGATCAAACCCGGGCTTCTCACATGTTGTGCAAATGCTCTATCGCTGAGTTACACTTCCCAACACCACCCATGTCCTGATCTCACTTAATGCTCAGCACAGCACTTGGCAGCGCTGCTGTTACCCTACTACGCTCCAGGGGTGTCAGGAAGACTGAGGCCAGGTAAGGTCAAAAATAGTGAGAGCTTTTTAAGCCTTTTGGTTTTTTAATTTTTTATTTATTTATTTCTCTATGTGTATGAATGTACTGTCTGCATGTAGGTTTGTGCACCCATGTCGTGCAATGCCTCGGAGGTCAGAAGAGGGTGTCGGATTCCCCTGGAACTGGAGTTCTCCTGGAATTGGAGTTACAGACGGTTCTCAGCCACCATGTGGGTGCTGGGGATCGAACCCGGGTCTTCTGCAAGAGCAGTCGGTGCTCTTAACCACTAGGCCATCTCTCCAGCCCCTATTTAAGCCTTTTTAAAATAAAAGGTTTTCCCTGAGAACCGTGGTCTTAAAAGAGATATTTTCTATGGTTTCTTCACCAGGATGATGTTTGCCTCTAAAACGGAAGAGAATGTTCTCTCTTTAATCAAAAGCAATTATCTACAGCATTCTCGATCAAATGTATAGACCGAGCAGAGCAAACATTGAACAGTCAAAACCTTGACTTTAAATAGTGCATTCCATGGGCCACAGAGGGTCCTCGGGTTTACCTCCTCTTTTTCTTGGTTCTGTTTCAATTTATTGACACAGTATGTTCAGGAAATGTGGCTGTTTCCATCAACTCAATTTCTAACAGTGTGCATTAGATAACTTACTTTCCTGCTTGGTGCCTGGGTCTTTTCACACTGATAAGCTGAGTACTGAGACTAAGCAATTTCTCTCCTCCCTCTGAGTACTGAAATGTTTATGTAGGCATTCACCTGTTCCCTTACTCAAGCATTTCTTGAGTTCCCATGGCATGCCAGATGTAGGGCTGGTGCTGGAGGAGTTTTTCAAACCTGGAGATGTTATTTGCCAAAAGTAATAGTTCTTGTAAGCGCCCTCAGTGCTGCTGAGCATACTTTAATCAATATTTCATATCATTTAGAGCTAAGAGAATCTGCCCCAGTACTAAGTGATCTTCATTCTTTCCTCCCACCCTTCTCTATAGTAACATTTATTGAGTGTGTATGCCATAAGCCACAGGGTCAGGCACTACGCTAAGCAGCTTTTATGCATGACGTCATTTAACCCTGACAATAATCCTCTTCAGTAGATAATATGATTAGCCCTGGCTTGCAGATGAAGAAACTGGCAACTCATCCAAAATGGCGTGGTTAAAAATTAACAAGGACAGAGTTTGAGATGGGGAGTGACGGACGCAGGACATTGCAAGTGCATTTGATGCTACAGTGTATTTTTATTGAGTTTTGTGCATTTCATGCAATAAATCTTAACCACATTTAGGCCTCCTCCCCTATCCATGTCTCCCAAGGCCCCTCACCAATTTCATGCATTCTGTCATATATGGTAAGGTCTATCTGGTTAAAGCTTTTGTACCTATATGTCCTTCAGTACAGGTTCCTCTATTATAGTCTAGTCAGCCTGTCTAGAGAGAGTCTATCCTTTCAAGAAGATCAACTGTCCCTCACCCCAAAGTAATCAGTTGCCGATAGTTCTTCAGCTAAGATTGGGGCCTGCTGCTCATTTACCCAGTTCCATACTGGTTTTATCTGATTGAGACAGCATGGATTTTGTGCATGCTGTCATACTTTTATTTTTTTTAATTTTATTTATTTTTGTATGTCTATGAATGTACTGTCTGCATGTAGGTTTGTGCACCCGTGTCATGCAATGCTGCAGAGGTCAGAAGAGGGTCTTGGATTCCCCTGGAACTGGATGGAATTGGAGTTACAGATGGTTCTCAGCCGCCATGTGTGTGCTGGGGATCGAACCCGGGTCCTCTACAAGAGCAGTCGGTGCTCTTAACCGCTAGGCTATCTCTCCAGCCCCGCTGTCACACTTTTAAATGGCACTAGGTGTCCTGTCTCATGCCTGTAATCCCAGCACTCAGGAAGCTGAGGTAGGAGGATTGCCACAAATTCAAAGTCAGCTTGGGCTGCATAGTGAGTTCTGGGCCAGCCTGGACTGCAGAATGAGACCTTGTCTCAAAAAAGCAAAACAAAAGGTTAAAATAATAATTTATCCCTGGGGTGGAGGCAGAGGTAGGTGGATCTCTGTGAGTTCAAGGCCAGCCTGGTCTACATAGTTCCAGGCCTGCTGGGGCTACAGGGAGACCCTGTCTCAAAAAAAAAAATCATTATTATTTATGCTGTGCATATTTTACCAAAATAAAAGAAAAAAGTTTTCAGGATAGAGCTCAGTTGATAGGGTACTTGCCTTGCATGCAGAAACCCTGGGTTCGATCCCAGCAACACAGAGAACCAAGCATGGTGGCACATGCCAACACTCTCAGGACTCAAGAGGTAGAGGCAGGAGAATCGGAAGTTTAAGGTCATTCTTGGCCATAGATTGAGGCCAGCCTGGGTACATGAGATCTGCCAAGAAGGAAGGAAGGAAGGAAGGAAGGAAGGAAGGAAGGAAGGAAGGAAGGAAGGAAGGAAGGAAGGAAGGAATTCTCCAACTCTTAACAAGTGACCACCACCCCTAACCACACCTCATCCATTGCTTCCCACAAACCTGACTCAGAGATGGGAGTTAATGCGTTTCCATCAACTAAGCCTGAGAAAGGCTTAGGAAATCTTCCCTCCCTCCCTGCCTTCCTTCCTTCCTTTCTTTCTTCCTTCGTTCCTTCTTTCTCTTTTGGCAAAATTGTGACCTACATATCAGGAAGCTCTCCTGTATTGAAGATCATCCCCAGTCTACTCCGAATGGTCCCCAAATTCCCAGGCCTGCAAAAATCAGAAATCCCTCTCACTTCCCTCTCTCCTTGCCTGTGAAAGCTGCAACTCCCTCCACATACAGAGGCCCACCTCAACATTCCATAGTAGTTAGTTACAGTGGCACAAGATCCTGGCAGACAAGGTGTGGTGTGTGTGTGTGTGTGTGTGTGTGTGTGTGTGTATGTGTGTGTTGGGGGGGCATGGTAAAGATAAGAAAGAGTTTCAGTCTCAAAGGCTTTACATCTAACAAAGGGGTAAAATACATAAACACATTTGAACAAAGCCATTAATCAAAATTGCTGAGCACCTGTTCTGGATTCAAATCCTCATACATGAGTGAAACACTGTCCCAGACTATTGGAAAGAGAGTACAGATCCTGTCACAGGGACTCTCAGAGGCAAGACTCAGTTTGATGAGAAGGAATGGTACCTACATGGGAAGTTTCTCTCACCAGATAGGCAGAACTCCACCCTGCCAACCTTCCTAACGTTCTTTATTGTCCCTTCTCCAATCTTTAGTCTTATACTGCTTTTCTTTTTTAAACTTCTTCTACTAGACAATTATGTTTCTAAATCGCTTTCTTCTTAATGAAATCATTTAGAGGCTATTCCTCTCTAAGTATTACTATAACTGCATGACAAAGTTCTAATTCATCCATCTTAGTTAATAATTTATATTATTTGTTTTTTTAATTAATGAGTTATTTATTTAGAAATCACTTTTCCCTCTAGATACATGGGGGGAAAGTATATGGATTTTTCCTTTCTTTTTGGCTGATAAGTCTGACTAAATCATATTTGCTGTCAAATAACAGTATATATATATATATATATCACATTATTTCATAGTATTTGTTTGAGACTTCATTTGTGGCTAGAACATGATCAGGTTTTATAAATGTCTCAGGTACTTCAAAAAGAAGGTGACTGTTCTAATCATAGATTAGAAGTTTTCCAATCCTGTCTGTTAAAATGAGATTGGGAGGGCAGGGATTAGAGCCTCACATAACCCAGCATGCCCTCAAATTAGAAATGACCTTAAACTAATCCTCATGTCTCCACCTCCCCAGGGATGGTATTATGCATGTTTACCTCCATGCCCAGCTTATAGCGTGCTGGGTATTGATAACCCAGGGCCTCATGTATGCTAGGCAAGCACTCTACCAACCAAACTACCTCTCTGTCCCTTAAAATAAGATTATTAAAATAAATAAGTAAATAAATAAATGCTGGGTATGGTGGCACATGCCTTTAATCCCAGCACTTGGGAGGCAGAGGCAGGTGGATCTCTGTGAGCTCGATGCAAGACTGGTCTACATAGTGAATTCCAGGCCAGCTGGGGTTACAGAAAGATCCTGTCTCAAAAAAATTTTTTAAATAAGATTATTGCTTTGTTCCAATATCTCATAGCCTTTCCAAGACTCTCTTTAATCAATGACAAAGAAAAATATATTCAAATCTCCATATTTCCAATTTGTCACTTTCTCCCTAAAAATACTTCTTTATGTTGGTGATTTTGGTTTTGGGATTTGGTTTTTGGTTTTTGTTTGTTTGTTTTGCTTTTATATTTTGATGTTTCTAGGGTCATACACGTTTAGAACTATTCCTCTGCTCAGTTGTTCTTCATTTGATCGTTATGAATTTTTATCCATAATACTTTTTGTCCCCCAGGCTGTTTCTGGACATTAACAAGGCCACTAGTTTTCCTTTGGTTAGTAATTTAGCTGCCATTCCTTTTTCTACTCTTTGCAGTTCATGTTTTTTATATACTTCTTATAAATAACATACAGCTAGATTTTCTTTCTTTTTTTTTTTTTTTTTTTTTTTTTTTGGTCTTTTCGAGACAGGGTCTCCTGTTAGCCCCAAGCTGTCTGGAATTTGCCGTGGTAGACCAGGCTGGCCTGAACTCACAAAGATTCTGTTCCTGCCTCTGGCCTCCCAAGTGTAGGATTAAAGGTGTGCCACCACACCCTGCACAGCTAGATATTTTCATTTCTACTCGAGTTACATCTCTTTCCTTTGAGCTCTACTATGCAATCAAAAGAAGGTTCTTACCACTATCTAAAACCTTGAATGTTAATTTCCAGCTTTCCAGTTTTCTCATTGCTAGATCCTGTTGTTTAAGAATCGTTGTAAAGCTGCCAAGCACAGTGGTCTACACCTTTAATCCCACCACTTGAGAGACAGAGGCAGGTCCATCTCTGTAAGATGGAGACCATTGTGGTCTACAGATCAAATTCCAGGCCAGCTGAGGCTACAGGGAGACCCTGTTTCAAAAAAAAAAAAAAAAAAAAGGAATCTCCATAAGGATGTTCTTTGTATTTTCTTCCTTGGGACGTTAAAAACAACCCCTTCACTTAGGCTGCGTCACTCCATCACGTCAAATAAATTTGGACCGTCATCTGTGCCAGCTCCCTCAGACACCCCGTTCATGACAACTCCAGTGCCTCCTCTCGTGCTGGCTTCTGCTAACCTATTACACCAGCAAGGAGTCGGGGAGTAACTAGATTGGGCATCGAGTCATTTCCTTGAAAACGGGCCCAGATTTGGAAACTCAGTTCTCCAAAAGAAAAGAATTCCTTAGATCCTTGAAGGTGCTGCAGCAACTGCCCCCCTTTGTGACCCATCATCCTCAGAACACCTTGGAACATTCCAGCTTTCCTGAGGAACAAAGCCAGCACACTGGCTGTCCTTCCTTGTCAACAGCTTCCCTTTCTTCATTATGTGGTACTAGGGATTGAACTCAGGGCCTGAGGCATGCTGGGTAAGCACTCTTCCAGTAGGCTATGTCCTCAGCCCTCTTTCCTTCTTTTTCATTTTTTCTTCCTAGATAAAAAAAATACCTTTAGCTAGCATTTATTGGCACTTACTATAACATACTTTACAGGTTACATCATTTTATCTTGACAGTAATTCTATCAGTCATGTAGAGCCATTATCCACCTAGAAGGGACCTCTGAAAATTTGGGGCTCTGCCAGAGCTGGGCTGCACAGCAATGAGAAAACGCGTGTACAGCCCGCCCTGTTCTCCCTCCCCTTGTCTGGCCCCTCCTCTGGCTTCCCTTACAGTCAGACAGCCGTTTAGATTTCTAGACACCTGACAATGACTGCAGCAAGGGCATGCATGGCTCTTCACAGCCTGGACTTCCTCACCTACCAGCTCCAAAGTCCCCTCTAGTCTCTGAGCACCCCACACATAATGAATCTAAGACGTTGGTCAACCAGAGAAATGCAATCTCTCCCTTCTCTCCAAACTCTGTATCTGTAGAGTTTCTGAAATTGACTCATCCCCTCCCCCCCCCCCCAATTTAGGGGATGTTGGTAGCTGTGTGGCTCTCCATTTCCTTATAAACTTTTTAAAATTTTTTATTTATTTTTTATGTGTATGAATGTACTGTCTGCGTGTAGGTTTGTGCACCCATGTAAGGCAATGCCCTGGAGGTCAGAGAGGGTGTCGGATTCCCCTGAAACTGGAGTTAAAGATGGTTCTCAGCCACCATGTGGGTGCTGGGAATCAAACCCGGGTCCTCTGCAAGAGCACTTGGTGCTCTTACCCGCTAGGCCATCTCTCCAGCCCCCCCTTATAAACTTCTTTTTTTTTAATTTTTTAAATTTTATTTATTTTTGTATGTGCATGAATGTACTGTCTGCATGTAGGTCTGTGCACCCGTGTCATGCAGTGCCTCGGAGGTCAGAAGAGGGTCTCAGATTCCCCTGGAACTGGAGTTCTCCTGGAATTGGAGTTACAGACGGTTCTCAGCCATGGGTGCTAGGGATCCAACCTGGGTCCTCTGCAAGAGCAGTCGATGCTCTTAACCGTTAGGCTATCTCTCCAGCCCAAAACTTTTATACTGTCTTTGTAGTACTTGTTCAGGCTGTGAGCCTCCTGAGGGTGGCATCCTGAAGAAATCCTTCCCAAGGCTCTACTTCTGATGGGGAAGGGGAGACAGGGACAGGACAAAGCCCATATCAGTGTGGCCTGAGGAGAAAGGTCACCCAATGGTTCTTCCTGGAAAAGCAAGGAGCTATGGTCCTTAGGGACCATTCTGGTGTGAACATGCTGGCCTCTAGGCATACCTATTAGCCACGGTGTGCATGTGGAATCCATGTGAGTCCCAGGGATCAAACTCAGGCCATCAGGCTTGGCAGCAAGTGCCTTTCTCCTCTGAGCCATCTCTAATAGCTCCTGGTTGATCCTTTAAAGAGAAGGTATGAGGGTGGAACAGCATCTGCTTATTGCTCATTGGTAGACAGACTGGCCTGACCATCTTCAGGGTTCAGAAAACCAGCTGGAGCTGGGCTCTCTCCACTCCAAGGCCCAAGGCTATTCTACAGGGCCCCTGGCCAGAGCAGGACAGGACAAGAACCCAGGCAAGGCAGGTACCCTTTCATCAGAGCCAGGAAGATATCCTCTCTCTCCTACCAGCATCCATCACTCGCCTACCTAGTAGTTCCGAGGACGTTGTTCACTGATGTTAAGGCCTTTTTAAGATTCTCTTAAGAGAACAAACATCACGAGGTAACACTTGCTGAGATGAAATCTTGATGTACAAGCAGTTTGGATGAGGAATCAGAGGAGAACCCTCAAAGGGAAGCAGAGGAGCAAGCAAGGTCAGAGCACCAATCAAGTGGAAAGCAGCTGCCAGCCCCTTTTTTCAGTAAGGGAGAGACGAAGTCTCTGAGAGAGGAAAATGACTGGCTCAAGGTCACACGCAAACCTAGAACTCGAACCCAGGCCCTTGCCTCCCAGGCCAGAAGAAGCATACCACATGGCCACCTGCCAGCATGCAGCCTTCTTTGTTAGACAGGAAACTGTCTTCTTAAGATGGTGATTGCTGCTTCATCACTGTGAGGAGTTTGCAAAGAACTGCCAATGTTTCTTGCCCTAGGGCAGTGCCATAATTTGAACTCTATGCTGGGAGTGAGAGTGAAGCTCAGTGATAATGTTTGCTTGCCGTGTGCAATGCCCCGGGTCAGTCCCCAGCACCGAAGAAATGAAAGTAAAAATGTATACTAAACAGAGAAACAAATCATAAAAACGAAATCCGTCTTCTTTATTATTATGAGTGAGACTGAGAGAGACAAAGACAGAAAGAGAGAGATAGAGAGAGAGAGAGAGAGAAATTTCACAGTGCACATATGGAGGTCAGAGGACAGCTTCCAGGAGTCTGTTCAGTTTTCCACCATAGGTTCCAGGATGGAATGCAGTCAGGACAGCTATCACTTTCATAGATTTTGCCCGTTGAATAATCTCACCCCCCTCCTTTTTTTAAAATTCCCAATATATTTACAGTCACTCAATCCAGTCCCTCCCTCCTTTATTTTGTATGGTATGGTATCAGCTCAGGGTATCTGTCCAGGCACCAAAAACATGAGATGTGTCTGCCAAACTGGGGCTCTTACCTCACCAGGGTAGATTGACACAGGAGTTCACCCAGAAGGAACTGGAAAGGTATGTACTTTGATTGACAGCCTGCCACCCCCAGAATTCCCCCCAGGGTGCTCTGCCCCAAAGGGACCGCTAAATTCTGGAACTTCTGACACCCCTCCCCTTCCTCATCCCAGGTGGTGAAACACAGGCTGTCCTTAAGATGCTGCTGAAATGCAGTGTTATTATCACTATATATCATTGCGATCGCTTTCTGGGTCATAGGAAGGATGGCAGAATGATGCAAGGCAACATTTTTATTATTTAGGATACAGTGTTCTCAGTTTATGTTGATTACTATGAGTATCATTTTTGAAACATAACTAGCATTAAAGGGTTGATAACGTTCCACCGTTGCAATCATATTTGCATAGTATACAACACAGTTTAACAGAGGGGAAAAAATTGATCTTAAGTGGCATTTCTCATCTACTGTCACCTCATCCTGCTTGCATGCAGCAGGACAAACGCTGTTTTTTGTTTTGTTTTGTTTTGTTTTATTTTGTTGTTTTGTTTTGTTTTTCAGAACAGCTTTGCATTATATAATGGTGTCTGTGTTTGTTCTAGAAGGCTGCAGCATGGAGCTGTAATGGAAAAATCAGTCTTTGGGCTGGTCCGATCTGGATCCCAATCCGAGTTTATGTATTTGACAAAGTCATTTATAGCACTCAGCAAAGTCACCTCTTTGTAAAATGGGGTTCTCGTGGCTGTAAGGCTGCAGATGGTGTAAGAAAAAGCCCCACCCAGCACTGTACCTGGCTGGGAGTTACTGCATGTTTAAATGCTTTGTTTTAGTGTTTTCAAATGCCCACTCATTGCATTTTACAGTTCAAAGCTAGAGGCAAGCCCACCATGTTCCCTACCCTGTACATTTCCCAATGATCCTTTGCCCCCCCAGCAGTGACTAATATACATATATGCCATATATATATATATTATATAATAATATATATATATATATGTTGATAATCTGTTTGATGTTGCTGAACACAGAGGGGACACTGATTTTATTTTATGAACAATAGTTAAGGGTCTCCTGAGTGCTGGCTACTGGGAAATAAATATTCTAGATTTCATCTATTCATTCATTCATTATAAACAAGCTATCCTCCAAACGACCCTCTTCTTCCTTCTTTCCGGTTCCTTTTTTAATTTATTTTTTTTTAATTTTACAATCCCTGAGGCCTAGTGCAGTCTTTCAGCTCAATTGGATGTTATTTTTCATTTTCTTCTTGTCACTACCTAATGTCCAAATTTATTTAAATCATCCTCAGACAGAATCCTACAAGATATGAGTCACATTTGAGGCAGGTTTTTTTTTTTTTCCTTCCTTCCAACTTGTCAGCCGCTTCACTTGTGATTGACAAGATTTCCATTTCAGTCATTTCTGCTAATTCCGCTTCAAATCTGTATATTTAATGAACACACCAATTGGCCCCTCATTATCAGTCAGAGCCATTTTTTTTCCATGGGTAATGTACTGATTTTATAATTTATCGTGCATGGTGGCTGCCTCTAAATGAAATTCAAAGAAGGCCTTGTCCGGTTCATATTAAAACAATATCTGGCACATGAACACAGTCATTAGATCCCCCCTCCCCAATAGTCTCTTTTGTGCAATAGGAACAGTTTCATGTTCCTGTCAGACTCTTAAACACAAACAAGGCTTTTCTCATCCTGAAGTAAGTTGAATTGTATAACTCTGCACAGAGACAAAAAGAAAAACAGAGTTTGCTTGCACACACACACACACACACACACACACAAAGTCCCAGAGTCCCAGTTCTCCAAGGCAAACACAATTTGACACATGCTAAAAATTGCCTGAAGCACTGGTGAGTTATAGTTCTTCTCCCCGGGGCAGATAATTCATTATAGCCTCATGCCCTATGTAGCAATTTAACAAAAATATTTATTTGTGTTCCTATCAGATGATAAGGGGAACAGGGCTTCTTTTGGGGGACGAGGGGAGGCCGGCAGTGGATACCTCCATAAGCATTGCAAATGAATCATTAGCCTTCATCCTGCAATCTAGGTCAGGACAGAGCAAAGGAAGGACTTTTAAATCTGCTATAGGCTGGGGGGGTCAATCTGTTTAGAAGGCCCAGGAGGCCCAGCTACACTGGACTAGAACATGCCAAGGGGAACAGAAGGATGCCTCACCTGCTGTAGGGTCCATTACCTGACCCACGGAGTAATCAAAAATAAAGAGGCTGTACTGTCAGATGAATGTCATTTAAACACACACATACACTTTAAGCTTTCCTCATTCAGCTTTGTATTTTGCTGGCTAGATTTTTAAAGGGCGGCAGACAGTATCTTCCAGCCTCTGGGACGTGTTTTATAACATAATAGAATAGACAGGGACTTTGCAAATCATTGTTCCATGTTGCAGAAGACAAAAAATAAGAAGGAAACTGTCGTGCGAGTGCTCTCCAACATGCCATGGCTTATCTTTCTGTCGGCTTTCTCTAAAGATTAGGGTTTTGTGCAATATGAATAATTCATTAAGTAAAGCAGGAACAAAACAAATTGACTGGTGACGGCCACCTGATAAACTAAACTTGGATCAGAGACCTTTGTCAGGGGCCTCATCCTTCCTTCAAAGTGACTATGAAAGGGTGCTGCTTCCAAGAGCTCTGGCTTGGTGGGCCTTCCTCAAAACTGCCTGTGCTATAGCTTTAATATGATTACTTCCTGGACATGTTGTGACTTAATTCACTGGGTCAAAGGCTCTGACACTTTCCCCGGTCTCTCTTCCTCCACCACCTCCCCTGGCCACAAGAACCTGGTTCTGTGTGTTTTCTTAAACAAGTTCCAAAATACTGCTGGAACTAGAAAATTTTTAGAATTTCCAAAATTCAAGCCAAGCTAACTGAACTTGACAGGGTAGGCTATTTCTTTTCATTTTCAATTTATGTTTTTACCTTTTTTAATCATCATGCCATTGTACATATATATATATATATATATATATATATATGATATGCCATGGTAATTCAATATATAGTCATAGTAATTTGCAATTATAGGTCCTCATTTATATATGTTGGAAACCTCCAAACTCTTCCTTTCTATTATTTTGAATATCATACGTTACTTTGGACTATTGTTAACCTAGGCTAATTTCTTATTTGCCAAAAATATTTTTGTAAACATTTAAAGTTTAAATACCATATGAGATTAAAAATATGCAGCAAGAAAGGAAGAGACCAGGTTTTGTTCTAAACCTCTGAATTTACTGTGAATTGGCCTCATGATTGTAGAAGAAATTTTTCCATCTCTCTGGCCCTTGTTGTTGTCCTCTTTAATACAAATCAGAAGACCAACGGGTGGTCCCTGGCTTCCACCAATACCTCTACTGGCCAAATAACACCTCCCAAAATTTTTCATTTGAAAGACACAGCAACTGCAAAACTATCTGTAGCTATTTCCAAAGATGTGAACTGACGTTCATGGAACACTTCCACATCTGCTAAAATCTATATAAAGCTTGTAAACGAGGTAGTTTCATTATTGAAATGATCTTCCAAAACAGCACTGAGTGACTTTGGACTAAGAGTTTATATATCCAAACCTCTAAGCAGTATTTTTGTCCAGATTGCTCCCCGCCCCCCAAACATTACTGGAAAGGCCTGAATTTGAAAACAGCGGGCAACTATCAGACACACAGATAAGTAAAAACAAGCTTGGTTTCTTGTTGCCGGATATTTCACTAAGGATGGAGTTTTGTATTCCACAACTGGAAGGTGACAAAATGTTTCTATTTCAGGACACCTGGGGGGGGGGTGAAAGTACTGCAGAATTGCAGAATGTTGTTTTGATTTCTGCCACAGGATGAAGGGCTCATCCTGAATGCAAACAGCCAGCAAAGAATGCGCTAGAGGATGAGCCATCCTATTAAAAATTAAACCTGGCTGTATTTCATAATGGGTTCTCCTTTTTAAAGAACAGCTCCCATCTTTTCACCGTGGAAATCGCTCTCCGATGGCTGTTCTTTGTGGTTAACACTGGGATATGGGCTGAGGTCACAAATGCTGCTTCTCTGAACAGGGAACAGCAAATGTCACTGACACATGCCACAGCTTGGCAAATAATTTTTTTTTCCAATCTCTTGTCCCTCCCGTTTACCCAGCGTCATGCCTGTGGTACTCTGAAGGGCACCTCCCTGGGCCTTCTCCTGTCCTTTGGTGGGACCAGCCAGAGGCACAGCATTCATAATGAATTCAAAAGTGCACCTCTTGTGAATTTTGTTGTCTTTATTTTAACCTCCAAGGAGAGAGAGAGAGAGAGAGAGAGAGACAGAGAGACAGAGAGAGAGAGAGAGAGAAGAGTGGAAAAGAGAGATTTAACTCAGTCTTCACCCCAGGCTACGCTAATACTTAGGTCATATCTGAGCTCTCTAGGGAAGCCCCGCTTTATCCCATCCGAGGGGCAACGGTGTCTTTTCAGCGGAGCCGCTACAGCTGTCCAGCCATATGGGCCCCAAACAGCCCAGTCAATCCGATTTGGAGAGGTTTTACGATGTAATTTCTTAACGTGTTAGTATTTGGGGTGAGTTTGATCAGGCGCATAGACAGCCCTTAAGCCCAAGGGTTTAGGCTTTAAGAAACCATTACGAATGGCCCAGCGTCCGCTCAGACTGGTTAAAAACAGATATGAAATCTATGGCTGGGGGAGGGGCAAGGTCTCCTAACCCCCTGGTTGGAGAAAGCCCCAGGGGTATGCTCTAACTATTAATTCGGCATCAGCTGCCATATCTGCGCGCCCACCACCACCCCTTTCTTTTTCTCTTTTCTTTCTTAACCCGGGCCTCATCTTTTTAGGCGTTCCCACTCCGGCCTTCGAAGCCTGTTACAAAACCATGTCTCAGCTCTCTTCCCCTCCCCCAACCCCCCCCCCCCCCAACCCCCGCCAGAGAAACAGCTAGATCCCGCATTGCCGCAATGGACTGCATTGAAGGCGTCCTCAGGCTTAAAAAAAACCAGGCCTTTCTGACAGCACAGCAAAGGATGGCAGCCTCCATGTCCCGCTGCCCTTCAGCCAAGACCCACCGGACCTCGGGCCGCAGCTCCATCCTTCCCTACAGCAAGGGTTCGAAGCTGCCTGCCGGAAAAGATGCTTGATAGTCCTAAATATGAAAACATTTCTCAAAATGGTGAAAAGTCACAGCCAAGTTACCACCAACAGAGCTTTTCCACCAGAGAAGTGTGTCGTGTGTCGTGTCCGTTGGAGGGGCCTTACTAGCCCGTAGATGTTCCCCAGTGGTAGCTTTTACCAACTAGCTACATTTTGAAAAATTAAAAATCTGTTGCAAGAATGTTATATATTTCTTCCTTCTCTCCCCCCAAGCTTCTCACTTCTTGAAATTTCCAAAAACTGCTTATTTTCTAAGCTTCTAGCGGCCCATTGTTGAAGCAAATGAGAGGTTTAGCAGCAGCCATCCTCCTTCTGACAAGAGCTGAAATGCCCTGAGAGGGCATCACGCGAGGTCCGAGCACTCCCACCCTTCTAGCTAATGCGGCGCCTCGGCCACAACTCCATACCGGCTACTGGCGGCCACCACGTTGAAGGGCCAGGCTTGTTCTCCCATGTCTAGATGTCCTAGATTCAACACTGCCCAAGAAACAGATTTTTTTTTTTTTAAGTCATCAAAGAAAAACAGGCGTAGAGAAAGCAGAGGGCCTGCGTGTGCGGGTTGGGCTGCCTGGCGGCTGCCGCAATAACCCTTTGGGAAGACAGATTTCTCATCGCAAGCGCAGAGGTTTCGGGTGGGGGTTCATCTTTGGGGTTTGCTCTTATGGGGACATCCATTCTGGGTCCTTCTTTAAGGCCAAAGCTAACCTTGGTGCCCGGGTTGGGGGGGGGGATTCAAACAGCCACACAACTGCAACAAAAGGTGCCTCCCCAAAGTGGCTCTCCACGTCCGCAGGACGGGTGGCCGGACGTGGAGACGCACTTTTGAGCCTCGGTAATCTGCGACGTCCATCTGGCCCCGGCAGGGGCGAGCGGGCGGGAGGGCGCAGGAGGGGAGGAGAAGGGAGGGGAAGGGAAGGGAAGGGAAGGGAAGGAGGGGAGGGGGAGAGGCGCGCGCACGCATCCCGAGGCGCGAGCACGCGCGCCGGTCTCCTTCACTTTCACCTTGACTGCGGGGGGCGGAGGGGGGAGACTAGGGAAGATGGTCCTCCCTCCCGCCCCTCTGCTCCCCACCCCCAGCCCGGTCCTGCCCAGACGCCAGCCCGGGGCGGGGTGAGGGGAGGCTGTGCTGGCGCTCGGGTCGCCGCACCAGCTCGGCAGCCGCGCGCTCTGCGCAGTGATGTCAACCTCATCCGCTGCACCCCAGTCATCCGCACCCGCCTCGCCCAGCCGCAGCTGGCGGGAACGCCAGCCCTGCGACTCGGGCTGGGGGCGACGAGCGAGCAGAGGGCGTGTGGATGCCGTGGGCACCCATGCCACTCGTCTGAGCGCTGGAGAGCAGGAGCGGACCTGCCATGGTGTGGCACCTCGGGGGACGGAGAAGGGGACCGGGAAGACGGAGGGATGCCGGCAGGTGTAGGTTTGAGGCCCCGGGGGGCCGCCCCGGAGATTCTGCCGGGGCCTGGGGCCGCCAGGATGGCGTCCAGTGAACGGAGGACCACTGCCGGTGCGGCGCGTGTGGGAGCGGCGAAAGCTCCCCCGCCGCGGATGGAAACGGATAAACGGAAGCGCGTGTAAGTGTGGGGGTGCGAATCGCCACCTCCGGCCTTGGCTTTCCTGCTCTCGCCAGCACCCCCACTTCTCACTTTCCCCAAATCCGCATTTTCCTTGGCACAGCCCACCCGATCACTGAGGAGAGGGAGGTGCCCGGGGGCAGTGAGAGTGACGTCTGTGGTGCAGAGGGGGTGGGGGGCTGCGGGCCGGGCTGCGTGGACCAGCTCCTAATCCTCTTGTTTTGGGAACCGTCAGCAGATGTGGCTTCTCTTAGCCGAATAATCCAGTAAAGGAATAACAATTTTTTAAAAGGAGAGCGACCTCACCCCACGAGGACGCTGCTTGGTAAGGGTAAAGGGAAAAGCTCCAAACTCTCCCCGTCCTCCTCTGCCTTCCTCTCCATCCCCCCTCCCCTCCCTCCTCCTCCCTCCTTCTCCACCCCTTCTCTCCCCATTCCCTGCAATCCGCACTCGAGGCGAGTTCACGCGCAGGGCTGGATTTCCGAGCTGCACCGCAACTTCGCAGAGCGTTATTATTCATCTGAGGGTGCTGTCTCCACCACCTTTGCCTCCCGCTCCCGCATCCTTTCCCCCCTGGCCGCCGCTGCAGCAGTGCAGTCCTGCCGCACACATGCTCTGCTTCACCAGAGAGGGAATCTGAATTTTTTTCTTCTTAAATCCTGTCAGGGTCAGCACCATGATACCCCGTTTTATGGTTATAGCCTTTTCTCCCACCAGGTGGAAAGACCCAGCGCCTGCCCTCCGCGGCGAAGGATATGATTTGGGCTTGGCCCGGAGAGGCTGTTCCCTGCTTGCAGAGCTGGCTTTAGCCTCCGCAACGTTCCCGCATTCATCTGCATAAATATCTCGATCCTTCTTTATTCCACTAGATCTACTGCCTTTGGCTGCTGCCGGCCGAGACGCTGCGGACTGCACCCGGGCTCTTTTAAAGGAGAACAAAAAAATAAAGATGAAGATGTGCGGATGCTGGGACAAAGCACCCTGGGCTCGGTGACCCGGGATGCGCGGAGGACTGGATGCCCAGCCCGGAAGACTGTCGCTGCCCAAGGGCACCCAGCGGGCGTTTGGACCTCGAAGGGTATTCCGACTCAGTTTTGTTGATCCTTTCGCATGCTTTAAATGGGTCAGAGTTAGAGAGGTTGTGTCCCCCACCTGGGGGTCGGGGGAGCTGGATGCGGATCTGATCCAATTGTCTTTAGTCTCTTCTGTCTCTCCATCCCGTCTTCTTGGGATGTTAGGAAGGAGAATTGGGATCCAGAAGACTGGATGCTTCCCGGCAGACTAGGATACCGGTGGGGCAAGATGGGGAAAGGGCAGGACCAGCCGGAGGAAGGCTGAGCACTAGGTGTCCTCCCACCCCGGGGCGGAGGATGAGCTTTGCAGGAATTGAGGATCTAGGGTCTTTGGAAAACAGTCTTGAGAAATTGGCATGTTCATGCATAAAGTGACAGGGCTTGTGTGTAAACAGTGGAGAAGAGAGGTGGAGGAGGGCAGGGAGAGAAGGCGCTTTAAATAATGTCTTATTGTCCCCAAGGGTTTGGGGATCTCTCTCCCCCCCTCCCCCTCCATCCAGTTATATTATATAGGAGTGACCTTTTAAATCTACGCCCACCCTTTACCCAAGTAAAGCCGGTTGACGGGATAGGGTGGGGGAACTGTAGGGGTGTTGTGTTCTCTCTCTCTCTCCTCCCAGTCTCCCTCCTCCCTCCGTCTCTCCCTCGCTCTCCCTTCACCCCCCATCGCTCTCCCTTCCCCCCCCCCGCGCTTCCCCCCCCCCACTTCTGCTGCATTTTGCATGAGCTATGTAGGTCATTAGCATTTTAGCGTATGCAGGACTTGACAAGGCTGATGAGGGGCCAGATGGGCCTCGCTCTTATTTATTTATTTATTTTTTTCTTTTCCTTTTTCCCTTCTACCACTTGGGACGTCAGCAAGAGAACCGCAGCAGGAGAGTTCCGGAAGGCTGACTCCCACAGACCCTGAACCCGCACTGCCGCAGCTCATCCCTGCGGCACGCGGGGCTGGGTTGAACCGGGACCCGGTAAACCCAGGTAAAGGCGGCGGCCACATGCCCTGCCCAGGCAGCGGACGCTGGACCCCCGCTATCCTACACCCTTCTGCGCCCTCCTATCCCTCCTTCCGGCCCCCTCAGTTTCCTGGGCAAAGCAGAGAGCGAAATGGATGGGTAGGGCTCGCTGCGGTGGGGCGAGGTGGGGTGGATGTTTTTTCATTGTCTGGAGCTGCAGGGGAGGCGAGGCACAGGGAGAGGGGTGAGGGAGTCGGGGTAATTAACACGGGGGAGGCACCCCTCCGTCTCCCACTTCCACCCACACCCCGAACCTCCACCCCCCTCCCTTTGCAGGAACGAGCTTGGAAACGAAAGGATGCGGAAGAACAAAGAGCCTTCGCGGGACGCGGCTGTTATCTCATTGTCTGGCTGGGGGAGCTGCGGTAGGAAGGATGCGGTGGTCCTCCGCTCGCCGCGCTCCCCCTCCTCCCCCTCCCCGCTGTCAGTGCGCACACACACGCGCCGCCAGCTTTTCTTTCTCCTTCCCAGTATTCTCATTCCATCTTCTCGGCCGCCTCCCTGTCTTTCACCTTTCGTTCCCCCCTCCCTCCCTCCCTTCCTTCCTTCCTTCCTTCCTTCCTTCCTTCCTCCCTCCTTTCTCCCTTCCTTCCTTCCTTCCTTCCTACCTTCCTTCCTTCCTTCCTTCTTTCCTTCCTTCGTCAGGAGAAAGGCCTCTCTCTCCGTGTTCACAGCGGACCTTGATTTAAATGTCCATACAATTAAGGCACGCGGTGAATGCCAAGAATGGGGCTGTCTGAGCACCTTGGGTACACGAGGGCCCGCCAAGGAAGAAGCCACCCAGATGAGCGCCCTGGGCAGATCTCGGCGCTGCGGCTACAGGCTCCACGCCAGGGGTCGGGTCCGGGGCTGCTGCCTGCTGCTGACTGTCCCTCTCCGAAGCCTTTGGGGTGGGGATGTGGTGTGCGACTACTGACCGAGGCGCTTATGCAGATGTAAACAGAATCAGGGAGGGAGACGACTAATGTTCTGGCAGAAACACAGGTCTATGCAAGGGCGGTGAGGGCGGAGATGGCCTGGGAGCGGTTGGCAAGAGCTGGTCTGCGCGCATCTGCATCGGGGATGGGGGCATTGTGGTGGATCGATACCTTCCTCCCTGCCTATGTTTTTGTTTTGGGCTTCGAACTAACCCTTAAAGAAATAATAATAATCCGACGCCCAGGAGACTGGCAGACTGCCCCCAGGGCCTGTACTGGAGCTATTTTGTGTTCTGCTTGAGCTTGAGGTCGGGGGTGGGAGGGGGCAGGGTTTCACCCTTCAGTGTAGGGCTGTGGGCACCTGACAAGCCTAGAGAGATCACTGGCCTAAGCGGATAAGCAGAAAGGCAGTCAGGAATATGTTCATGGTGTGCACAGAATCCATCAAAGCTTGCAGCTAGCCCAGGGCTGGCAGGAGGGCCTCCTAGCTTCCTTGTGGCTGTTACTGCAGTTTCAGGCAGAGATCCAGTAGAAAGGAGCCCAGGCAATACCCATCAACTCCCAAAGGGAGGAGTGCTTCATGGCTTAAAACCCAACAGAAGGAAAAGCAGCGTGTGTACAGGTGGGAGTCTGAGGAAAGTCTGTTTTTGAAACAGGCTGTCCAGGGATCAAAGGGTTAAGCCTCCCTGGTCCGGAAGCACCTGCTTTCCAAATAAGCCCCAGCAGCAGCTGGTCCTAGAGAGCCCCAACCCAGTCCTGTCCCATCCCATCTCAATGGCATCTTAGCCATGTTAACCACCAACCAGAGGCAGAATGGATGGTTGCCTGGTAGAGGGACCTAACTAAACTCATTAATTTCCAGGTGGAGAAAATGAAGGAGGGGCTAGTCCCACTGGGAGGCACAGGGAAAGGGGCCTAAGCTGACTCTCCCACACAAGAAGCAGGCCACAGGCTTTCCATGCTGTCCTTTGCAAGGCCAAGCCCAGAAAGGATGCTTAAGAGTTTAATCTGATTCTCCATACAGTGATGGAGGCCTCAAAGAGCAGCCGCTGGAGTCAGTGAAGGACTGGTCTTGCCAAGGCCTCAGCTTCAGCCAGTGTGGTAAATTAGTATTCAGGGGTATCATGGATCGGCACCCCTCCAGCCTAGTTTCCTCATGAGTATTTATTATTTATGTGTCAATCACTGCAGTTATTTCATCTTGGGTTTTTTCTTTGCCCCCCCCTCAAGAGAGTATTGGAGCCAGAGAGGCAGAGGTTAAATGTGCCGCAGCCCACTTAGGTAATGCCAGAACCTTCTCTGGTCTGCAGAAATAAGCCACAGCCTACTCAGTCTTGGCAGGGGAAAGCTGCAGGTACTGTGCAGAGTGGAGCTGGGCGACAGGGCAGAAAGTGAAGCCTTGGCAAGGGTTGTCCTAAAAGGTGACATAGCCTTTGCCTTCAAAACAGACCTCCCTTGAACTGAGTACCTGGCACCCTTTGTGAATAGGTTAGAAGAGAGCAGTCGGTGTGCTGTGCCACTTTGGGGGGGACATCCCTTGCCACTCCACATGCTCACCAAGATCTCTTCTGCCTTAAAGCAATGGCCTCCTAGGCTGCTGATGGCTCCATGCCTTGCACCACACAGGTCCACATTAGTAAGCCTGTGTTCAGTAATGGCTTCCCCCTGACTCCTCAGTGCTCCCATGTCCCTCACTGGTCCTCCATCTTGTTGAATCTCCAGATACCCACTCCAAGTGAGGCTCCTTTTAGATAGAAACCCAATATGCTTTTCTCTCTGAGAGCTTTAACCGCAGGCACCATGGCCAGGGCCTGCCTGGGTTCCTCTACAGAGGATCTGCGATGGGAGGGGTACGTGTTGATTTTATTGCTTATATAAACTCTTGTTCCAGAAAGCTTAAATGTGTGGGAGTGTTCTGGTTGCCTGGGTCTGTGTGCACCCATGTGAGTATGTGTCCACCAGGTCTCCTTGGAGAGAACCGGTTTATATGTGGGACCTGAAGGGTCCCTTTTGTTTTCGCTCAGTGAAGAAGCAGAGCCAAGGTCAGCCTGAGCTGCTTATCCCCATTGCTGCTGCCGAGAACCTGAAGGTTTCTGCTTTTTTCAAGGCATCTTTTTAATTGTCAACACCATCTCCCTTGCCTATTTGAGCCTAATTATATCTTATGACTAAAATGAGGGGGAGAAATAGAAGGTTTAACCTTGTAGGATGCAGCTGACAGAGTTCGATGACTGAAAACACTTAGTCCCTTGGGTTCATACACACCACCACTTTAAGTCGTAAGGAACGCAGGACTTGAAATAGATTCAAGAATTTTTTAAAGGAAGAATTACTAATATTTTTCTTTCCCCTGCCACAGACAGCCCAGATCTGTCTCAGTGGAAAAGAATTTACTCTTTACAGTGGCAGAGGTAAATTCTATAAATCTCTTCTGTTACCAAAGGGGACCAGGGGTCTTGGAGGGGCACAAGGAACTTCGATCAGAGAAATGAATATGTGGGGAGGGGGAGACGTGTACATAGATTTTCTCACACAGCCATCTCTATCACTGATAGTTACAGGAAGGTACTTGACCACAAAAGATCCACCCATCCACACTGTACAAGGAAATTTTCTCTCCAGCTCTGGAACTTACATAATACCCACCCCCATTCCAACCTTAGAACACAGTCTGGGGGCAGCTGCTGAGCTCTTCCCTGGGACAGATGGAGCCTCCCCTTCCCCACTTACTCTGTGGGTGGTTTTCCAGCCCATGAGTCAACACAGAGAGTGCTGGCTATATGTGTGTTTGAGGCTTGGCGGGCTGATTCACAGTGATAAGGATGTCAATAGCAATGCCAAAAATTATGGTACCTAATAAAGATTTTTTTTCCTTTTAAGACCCATCGATAATTCTTTCATTGAGTAATTTTGCCAAGTCTTACTCAAATTGGTTTGAGTTTTTAATATTTAATTGCATCTGACATGCAGACAGAGCAAAAAGTGTGGGGGGGACTAAGCAATTTATTGGAAGCAGTCTTTGTGCTGGGTGGGGGTAGACACCAGAAGCCTGGAGATTCTGAAATACCAAACTGGGTGACAGGGCAGGGTAGTAGACCTTATGGAGAAGCAAGCAGAGTTCTAGGTCAGAGAGGAAGGTCAGCAAGCCTTCTAGGCTCACCCCATTTTCTTTCTTTTGTCTTAAAATGGAAACCTGCCCCAACAATGAGGGGCCTGCCTGGAGCCACGGCCACAGAAGCCGAAATCCAAGGTCACCAGGGGATTTCACAGGGCCTGGGATCATTTTAAATTCAAATTAAATCTGTTTATTGCCCACACGTATCATAAAACAAAACAGCCAGACCCGGGACCCAGGAGGCGACATAACTGCATTTTGAGATTTGTGCCACGCTTTCAAGCCTTGAGTGTACAGATTCAGGGATTCAGGGGCTCCAGGCCACGCACGATCTCTGCTCATAGCACAGGCTTTCACCGCTGAGAACACAGACATCTTCGCCTAGAAGCAGCCTGTTTTCGCTTTTCTTTTGTACTCCCAAACTATCTGAAGCTTCCATTCTGCCCCTAATCATGCAGATGTGGGGTACCAGAGATCTGCGTTGTCCACATTTCACAGCACTTTGGAAGGATATGAGGTGCAGACCCACGCGGGTTTATTTCAATCTGGTTCCAAGATCCAAAATCCTAAGGCACGAGGGACGAGTTCCACTTGGGACGAATAACTGCAGAGACAGTCTCTGAGCACCCACGTTTTCCTGGTTTCTATGCACCCCTCACCCCACTTTGACTTGGGAGCCAGTCCACAGTGGGTCAACCTTAAAGGTAATTACAAAGTGCAGGACAGGAACAGGAAACGGGTCAAGCTGGGGGGTAAGGAGTGCGAACATCCTTGAAAGAAGAGACGTGCCAAGGCCTCCGCAGAGTGAATTCTCTTCTTTGCAACCCCCAGGCCCCTGTGCCCAGGGCCTCGGCCTGCACCGCCTGGCCCTCGCAATCGCCAGGTCTCTCTGGGACTTGCGGCCTGTACCGCACCATCCTGCATCACGGAAACCTTACCCCGAAAACATGCAAGAAAGATGGGCCAGTGGGTGCGGCCTGGAAGTGGTTATGGCTGAGGGGAAGAAGGGGAGGACGCTCCCAGGAAAAGTCACTCGCTTGCATCAGCAGGGCGCTCCTCTAAAAGTGCTTGGGGGAGGGGAGGCAGCCCCCCACCCCCGCCTCCATCCTTGGTATACTGGGCCAAGGTTGCAGCATCTCCCGCCCCATCCTCGACCCCCAACGCATTCCTTCCCCACCCAACCCTCTAAAGAAGTAGAACAACTAAAATCCTACATCCGGAAGGAAACACACTCCCTAGTCGGCGCTAGTCCCAGATCTGAAGTCAGCCTGTGCTGTTTTCCCAAACCTCTCTGCTCTGCGCAGCCATTTCATGAACAGGCTTCTGTTTATACAAGAACTGAATTCCCCATTTTCCTCGTTTGTGCTACCGGGCGCAGTTACGGAAGTAAGCAAGTCTCCTTGCGGGTCAACAGGTCAGAGCCCTGAAATAACCTTCAAGCCCTGGTTTCGAGGTTATAATTCGCTATTTGGCCTGCCAAGGTATGTCAGGACCTAGTCAACTTGACTCAGCCTTCAAAAGCTGAACCGTAGTCCGGAAAGTGCTTCACAGGGGCCGCCACCTCAGCCCCCTCCCACACGTCCACAGATCCATGTGGCAATATTTATTGCCATTTAATTGAGACACTAGTTTCATTTCAGATTGCTTGAGTTTAAGACCCTATGGGGTTTTCTGCAGCTCTCCCCCACCCCTCTGCTTCTACCGAAACTAATTGCTCTTAATATCCAATTTTGGCATTATTATTTGTTAACCAATTATGTGTCCTCTAGCCCAGCCGTGCTGGCTGCCTGGCTCCTTGTCCCCCCTTCCAGCTCTTTCCTCCCCACCGAGTCAGTGGGCACAGTCATTCTGTCACAGCTGGGGAGGCTACTTGGTGGTTTTTACCCTACTGAGGGAAATCTCTTTGTTCTAGTAGTACATTATTTTCATTCTGTTTTGAGAAAGGAAATTCAGAGCTAGGTGTGGTGGTCCACACCTGTGATCCACACTTGGAAGATGGAAGGAGGAAGGGGATCAGGGGTTCACAGCCAACCTCAACTATATATGAAGTTGAGACCATCCAGAGCTACGTGACACCTTATCTCGAAATAAATAAGCAAACAAATAAAAGGAAATTTAAAATGCAGGTTTCCCCCAGTGTCTCTCACCAAGTAGCCCAAACTGGACTCGAATTCGAGACTCTCCTGCCTCAGCCTCCCAGGTGATGGGATTATATGCACTGGCTGCCGCATTTGGCTCTGGAGCCATTTTTGAAATGGCTTTTTTTCCACCAACGGAAGGTAAAGCACAGTGGGGCACAGTGGTACATGCCTGTGGTCTGAGCACTCTGGAGGTAGGGACAGGAGGATTGTGAGTTCAAGGGCAGCTGAACTACATAACCAGACCCTGTCTCCAAAAATGAGGAGGGGCAAGTGCCCCTAGGCTCAGGTTCCCACCCTCCCCGCTCTCCTCAGCTTCCCAATACCCCAGGCCATCATCCACTGATCCAAAACCACTACAGGTACATACCACCTTCAGGATGCTCCAAGAGCATCATTCCACATTCAGGGAGTCCCCTCCTGGAAAAGGCAAAGGGCCCATTTTCAGAGATGAGAAGGGTAACCTCTTATTGAGGTCCCCACCAATGCCCTGGAAATAATCTCTTTCAGCCCAAGATCCCATGTTAGGGAGCTGATATATGTGGGAGCCGCAAGCCTTAGAAAACCCAAAGTGCCCTTCTGTCTTGTCATCTTGGAGAGCTCCAAGTTCACTAACACAAGGGAGGAAGTAGGCGCTCCCCAGCCATGCTCTGCAAGCAGAAAGATGAAAGCAGAGCCCACAAGAGCAGGCAAAGATCCTCTTTCACTGCCTCCTTCTCCTTCCCCCACTCAGAAAGAGCAGTTTCAATGCCAGCATTTGCCCTTCCATGTCTCTCTCGTAATTCTGCAACAACCCTCAGAGTGTCAGCACCAGAATGGAACATGGAGACAGCCAAATGTCAGAGAAGCGGCTTGGGTTTAGGCCTCCCCCACAGGCCTCCTGGACCCAACTCTCTGAATGCAGCTGTCTAAAGGCTTTCACTGCTTGAGAATCCTATGGTCAGATTTTTCATGGGGAGGAAGGGAGGGTGGGTGGGTGGTGAGTGTTGTGGGGGGAGCTGGGACATTGTGAAGAAGGTGCCTTACTCAATAAATGCCACCCAAATTGGATGTAATTAAATTAGCAGCAGCTGTTCGCCTTTTCCTGCAGAAAGGCTACAATTATGAAGAAGGCCTCTCGGGCAAAATCTACTCAGAATGGTCTCTTAGCACAGGAAGGAACTTAAAAATGTTTCTAGGGGACTGGAGAGACGGCTCAGCAGTTAAGACCACATGCTACTCTTCCAGAGGACCCATGTCCAAGTCCCAGCACCCATGTCAGGCGGCTCACAACTGTAACTGCAGCTCCTGGAGGGTAGACATTCATGGCTTCTGCTGGCAGCTGCGCTCACATGCACATACATATACACGTAGTTACTTTTTTAAAACGTTCTATGCAGCGGTAAAGAAAGATGACATAGCCAGGCGTGGTGGCACACGCCTTTAATCCCAGCACTCGGGAGACAGGGGCAGGTGGATCTCTGTGAGTTCAAAGCCAGCCTGGTCTACAGAGCAAGCTCCAGGCCAGCTGGGACTAAAGGGAGACCCTGTCTCAAAAAGACCGAAAAAAAAAAAGAAAAGAAAGATGACATCATGAACTTTGCAGGTAAATGGGTGGACCTAGAAGATGTCATGTTAAATGAAGTAATACAGTTCCGGAAAAACAAACACGAATGGTGTCCCTCATCTGTAGATGCTAGCATCAAGTACCTAGTTGTAAGGCAAACTGAGCAACATTAATGTTATATTCCTCATGATCTGAAAGCAACTATGCTCTTACATTGTGAATCCCTTAACGAGTTCTAGAAATAACCTACCATTTATTTTCAGACTTCAGAATTTTGGTATATGGGTATGTATATTTTAGAATAATATAAAATCAAAATGGAAAATTGTGAATCCTGAAATATGATTTGGAAATATCATACAGTTTGTTTTCAGATGACATAATTTTAGTATAGGTGAGACACACACACACTCATATATATATTATACATATGCATACGTCGAAGCAATACAGTTGGAGGGAACAACAGCAACTAAAGGACTGGAACAAAAAAAAAGAAAAAAACCACTGAAACAGTGAAGCTCTCCCAAAAACAATAATCCTCTGCTTTGAAAAAAAAAAACTCTGGACAGACTTGGAAAAAGATGCAAGACATGTATGGCAGAATGCATGAACTCGGGTGGAGTGGGAGGCATGGAAAGGGAAATGAGTCTAGATTGGATTGAGAAATTATGTATGAAAAAGTTTAATAACAATAAAAAATATATTTAAAAAATCTTGCTGGACATGGTGGCACACACCTTTAATCCCAGCATTTGGGAAGCAGAGGCAGGCAGATCTCTGTGAGTTCAAGGCCAGCCTGGTCTACATAGGAAGTTCCAGGCCAGCTGGGGCTACAGCAAGACCCTGTCTCAAAATGACCAAAAAAAAAAAAAAAGAAAGAAAGAAAGAATTAAAAAAAAACAGGTAGAGAGATGGCTTGGTGGTTAAGAGCACTAGCTGTTCTTGCAGAGGACCTAGGTTCGATTCCCAGCACTCACATGGTGGCCAAGATCCAACTGTAATTCTAGTTCCAGGGGATCTAACCCTTCTCATGACCTCTGAGGGCATTGTAGGACACAGTGCACTTACAAAATATGCAGGGAATACACTCATATACAAAAAAATAAAGAAAATATTAAAATTAAAATCTTAAAACATTTCTGGGGCCAAGGCTCAGTGAGTAAAGACCCCACCTCCAAGCCTGGTGACATGAATTCAATCCCTGGAGCTCACATGGTGGAACAAAAGAAGTGACTCCTGCAAATTGTTCTCTGTCACACACACACACACACACACACACAACACACACACATAACTTTTTAAGTGCCTGATTCACTGATTCACCCATGTCCTTAGCCTGGCTTAACTTAGCCAGATGTGTGCATTTTACTGTTCAATATTTGGTGCATGATAAGGAGACCACATGTCATCTTTGCTTGAACCCATCTTTACCACCCTTCCACCTTCCTCACAGAGCACTGTCTCTTCCAGTCTTGTCTCCGTGGTTTGTGGTTCATCCAGGGCATTGTGGAAACCCACATGTGAGGCCCATGGGGCTCGTGCACTCTAATATTAACAATAAGAAGAACCATCTGATGCCTAATCTTCCCCAACTCCTTCCAAACGTTTATGTTCTCTTGGGGCTGGAGAGATGACTCCATGGGAGAGAGCACTGGATGCTTTTGCAGAAGATCTGGACTCAATTCACAGCACCCACATGGCCCCTCACAACAGTCTATAACTCCAGTTCCACAGGATCCAACACCTCTTCTGGCTACCAAGGGCACCCAATACACATGTGGTACACATACTTACGTGCAGGCAAACACTCACACACATAAAATACAAATAAGTAAGTCTTTAAAACATTATATTCCCGGGGCTGGAGAGATGGCCTAGCGGTTAAGAGTGCCGACCGCTCTTACAGAGGACCCAGGTTCGATCCCCAGCACCCACATGGCGGCCGAGAACCGTCTGAAACTCCAATTCCAGGAGAACTCCAGTTCCAGGGGAATCCGACACCCTCTTCTGACCTCCGCAGCATTGCACGACACGGGTGCACAAACTTGCATGCAGACAGTACATTCATACACATACATAAATAAAT
This sequence comes from Rhizomys pruinosus, assembly GCA_009823505.1. NCBI lineage: Eukaryota > Metazoa > Chordata > Mammalia > Rodentia > Spalacidae > Rhizomys > Rhizomys pruinosus. The sequence goes on from VZQC01004221.1 coordinate 1,119,385, forward strand.
AAAATTAATTTAAAAAAATTAAAAAAAAACAAAAAACATTATATTCCCACCAGGATATGGTGGCTCATGCCTTTAATCCCAGCACTCAGGAGGCAGAGGCAGACAGATCCCTGTGAGATCAAGGCCAGCCTGAGCTACATAGTGAGTTCCAGGTCAGCTAGCTATATAGGGAGATCAGGTCTCAAAAAATAATTATGTTCTCCATGTTCAAGAAAGTGGTAAGAGAAAGGAGGATGCCAGGGTGAACTATTTCACACTACCATGTGAATTGCCAGAAATCTCTTTACTTCCTCAGAGATATTTTGCAGTTTAGTTTTTTCCTTTTTTTGGTATTTTTGAGGCAGGGTCTCCCTTTTAGTACCAGCTGTCCTGGAGCTCACTCCGTAGACCAGGCTGGCCTTGAACTCACAGATATCTGCCTACCTCTACCTCCCAGGTGCTGGGATTAAAGGTGAGCGGCCACCACACCCAGCCTTTTTTTTTTCCTGGTCTTTTTGAGACAGGGTCTCCCTGTATGTAGCCTCAGCTGTCCTGGAGCTCACTCTGTAGACCAGGCTGGCCTTGAACTCACAAAGATTCACCTGTCTCTAAAGAAGAGGTGCTTGCATACCAAAGGACATCTGACTGCAGGACTTTCTTCTCTGTATTTTTTTGTTAGTTACCACACAAAGCAATGAGTTATGATTTTCATTATGGCATTCTCACACATATATGTCATTATACCTTATTATTTTTATTAATATTTAAAGATTTCTTTTTTAGATCTTATTCATTATTCATATTTTTGTCTGTATGAGTGTATTGCCTGCATGCATCTAAGTGCACGCATGTTATGTAATGCCCATGGAGGTCAGAAGAGAGCTCCAGATTCCCCTAGAACTGGAGTTATAGACAGTTGTTAGCTGCCATGTGGGTGCTGAGAATTGAACCCTGGTCCTCTGCAAGAGCAACCAGTGATCTTACACACTGAGCCATCACTCAAGCCCCCACGATTGATTTATTTTTAATTTGTGTGTTTGCCTGCATAGATGTATGTAGACCAGAGAGAGCTTGCAGCAATCAGAAGAAGGTGTCATATACCCTATAACTAGAGTTACAGATGGTTGTGAACTGCCATGTGGGTGCTGGGAATCCAACCTGGGTCCTCTGCAAGAGCAGCAAGTGCTCTAAATTGCTGAGCCATCTCTCCAGTCTCTTTCCATTGATTTTTTTTTTTAAGTAGCAAACTAAGTGATGAGTTTCCTCACGGCATCTTCATACATACATGCCATACATACATGTCATACATACATGTCATACATACATGCCATACGTACATGTCATACATACATGCCATACATACATGTCATACATACATGCCATACATACACGTCATACATACATGCCATACATACATACCATACATACATGTCATACATACATGTCACTGCATTTCATTCCAGGTCATCTCACTCTCCTACTGCCCTCCCTTCGCTATCACATCCATTCAGTGTCATCAACAGGCAGGTGGGAGTCCGCAAGCTTTTAACAGAGACTCCCAAGGTTCTGACTCGATGACAGATGGATATTGTTCTGGGTGAAGGCTATAATAGCTCAGCAGATTTACGCCAGCCCTTTCATGTTATTTTGTGAATTGGAGTTGCATTATTTTCATGAAATACATATAATTAATCAATTAAACATGAGGCTGTGTGGCCCTCCAAGCCTACTTCATCCCAACAGGCCAAAACAGGCTCAGAGCACGTCCAGACAAATGAATAGCTGAGGAGAATTCGACTTTGGCACTTTGCACTATTGGCTTATCTCCCTCTCCTTTTCTCTCCACAGTTAGCCCCTGCCTTTTGAATCTGAGCCCCCTTACTCCCTGGTATACTGACTCTCCAAGCAAAGTAGGCTTGTGTCCCATTCATGCCCTGCATCGGAATCTCAGGCAATAGCAAAGCCAGATCCAGAAGGAATTCCTTAACGTAGGGAAACAAGGGTGTTGGGGTTCTGTAGTGAACACGACAGGCCAGAAAACAGAGCAGCTGGCTCCTCCACTCCCCTCCGGCCTCTTCAAAAACGCGATGGAGAACATCATGCATCTCTCCCACCTTCCCTTCTACCTGGGCCTCTCGCAGCCTGGTGTGGACCACTCAGCAGCAGCAACCGCCCAGCATGGAAGGCAGCACTGCCGGTCTGCTGCCAGCCATCCTGAACCCCCAAGTGTCAGGCCTGTCAGATCCAATTTCTGAATCACTCTTCATGCTGTTGACTAAAATCCATCCAAGGCAGCATTCAGGCACAACTAGGAAAATTACATAATATGATCCCAGGGCCTCTCAGGAGCCTGAAAGGATTGGCCTTCCTTACCATTTTTTTTTTTAAGCTTCCAAGATACTAAGAAACAAAGATGTGCTAAGCAGTGCTATAAAACCTGTGCTACATTCCACATCTTCTTACAGGCCTGTCCATGTGCCTAGACTATGTGGAGAGCAACTTCCATGAAGACAGAAACACGGCCTTTGGAATTTCCAGGCCTTGTATTTCATGGCCCAGCTAGAGTCAAGATCCACTCCTGAGCAATTAACTTGAAATTGTGATGAAGCTGGAGGGGAAATGTGCCCATGGTACCCACCCTCACGGACACCATGGAGGGGAAGGGAGGGTGACACCTGAGGGACCCTCTGCTGTCCACCATGGTCCTGGGGACAGTACCTCTGCCAGCGTGCTGTACATAGGCAAGATACATGAACCAGGTCTTGATGGACTCAGCCCCATCAAAGGGGCTTTTGCCTCCTATCTCCCTGAGCAACATTTGAGGACTTGAGTCACCATGGCCTCCAGAGTCCTTTGGGGATCCTGGGGAGAATTTTGTTGTTTGGTTCGGTTTAGTTTGGTTTGGTTTGGTTCTGCTCGGTTCTGTTCTGTTGTTTGTTTGTTTGGTCTTTTTGAGACAGGGTCTCCCTGTAGCACCACCTGTCCTGGAACTCGCTCTGTAGCCCAGGCTGGCCTTGAACTCACAAAGATCTGCCTGCTCCTGCCTCCCAAGTGCGAAGATTAAAGGCGTGCACCACCATGCCTGGCCTGTTCCGTTCTGTTTTGTAATGCTGGAGATTGAACCTAAGACCTCACACGTGCAAAATGTGAGCTCTAGCACTGAACTACATCCCCAGCCCTCTTTTATTCTGAAAAAAAAAAAAAAGGTCTCACTAAATTGCCCCAGTTGGCCTTGAACTTAGTCTGAAGCCAAGGCTGGATCTTCCTGCCTTAGTCTCTGAGTACCTGGGATCGCAGGCCTAAAACACGAGGTTCTGATGAGTCCTATGGTTCAAACACTGACTGTCCTCTGGTCCTGAGGCTAGTTCCCTGCATGCTTTGGCCTCCAAAATTAGCTTAAGACCAAACATGGAATGGTGGGTGTGTGAGTGTGTGTCTGTACATAATGATGTGTGAATACACATCTATGTATACGTGTACATCTATGCACACCCAGGTATGCCTCTGTGTGTGTGTGTGTCTATGTATGTCTCGGTCTATGTCTATTTGTGCATGTATGTCTGTATATATGTGGGCTTTTTATGTGTATGAGTGTATGTGCATGTGTGTAAATGAACCCATGTCATGCAATACCCATGGAGATCAGAAGAGGTTGTCAGATTACTCTAGAACTGGGTTATAGATCATTGTTAACTGCCATGTGGGTGCTGGAAACTGAACTCAGGTCCTCTGCAAGAGCAGCCAGTGCTTTTAACTGCTGAGCCATCTCTCCAGCCCCTGTGTGTATATATTTTGCTAACTACACAGCTGCTTCTCTCCCGAGCCAACCGCCAATATTTCTTCCCTCGTCCCTAAAAGAAGAAAATACAATAAAAAGAGCAGCAGGTATCACTGGACTCGCCTGTCCCCAGGCTCCTTGTCAATGAGCAGTTGGGGACCTGAAGAAAAGTCCCCCAGGGATGGCTGACTCCCAAGTGTCACTAAGTCTGGACTGAATTCTCCTCTGCGTGGCAGGCATCAAACTAATGACCCTCCCATACTTTCCATTTTCCATTGTCTCAGCTAATAAAGGTTCCAGATCTGAAACTCTCTGAGACCCTAACCCTAATCCAATTAAACCCTGCTAAAGCCACTAGACTCTGGAAAGACAAAGAGGAGGAGAGGTTAATAGCAGACAGAACCTCCGCTGACAAGCTAAATTAGCCTTGCCCACCTCGGGAGAAATGTTAAAAGTAGATTCCTGAGGCTGCTGTTGGTGATTAACATTTGCTCACAATTCTAAGTAGCTGGGTTTTTTTTTTTTTCCTCTTCCATGTTAAATGTTAACCTGTGGAAAGGTAACAGTAGCTATGAGGACATGAACAGGAAGAAGGGTTGGGGGGTGTCCTTGCTTCTACTTTCTCAGATAGGAAGGGTTGGGGATCTTCAACACCACCATTCAACAGAGAAGCTAGATTCGGGGGGTGGGGATGCCACACCTGACTTAGGGAACTAAAAGCAGGAGCTACGTGGAGATTTTCTGGTTTTCTATCTTCTGTGAATTTGTCAGAGGATAAACGTGTCCTAACTGAACAGTTAGGACACTGGGAAAGCACCATCTCCACCGACATCACTAAGTACTTTGATGCAACAGGATGATTTTTTTGGTGCAAATAAACACCGGGATTTTGCCATGAGCAAAAGCAGAAAGTAGCTCAGTTGACAGATGCTTGCCTGGCATGCAAAGGCCTTGGTTTGACCCAAAGCACCAAATAAAACTAGTCAGGGTGAGACATGCCTATAATCCCAGCATCATTTGGGAAGTAGATGCAGAAAGATCATGAAGTCAAGATTGTCCTCGCACACACAGTAATCAAAGACCAGCCTGGGCTATGTGAGTCCTGGAGTCAAAGCAAAAACAAATAAACAAAAAAGCTTACAACGTGAATAGGAGGGGTGTGTGTACGTGTGTGTGTGTGTCTGTTGGTGATGTCAGTGTACACCACCGTCTGTGATGCACTACAATAAGGGGCTAAACATCAGTAACACAGTCCTTTTTTTTTTTTAATGTGTATGAGTGTTTTCTTGCATGTATGTAAATGACTTTGGAGGGTGTTGGATCCCCTGGAATTGGAGTTGTTAGCTACCATGCAGGTACTGGGAACTAAACCTGGGTTCTCTGCAAGCTCCATCTCTCCAGCAACCCCACCCCCACCCCAACCCCCGACACAGTCTTAAGACACTGAGCTAGAAGTGTAGGACAGGACACAGGCAAGTATGGCATGGAGCTTATAGTACAGGAAAGGTAAGACATATATAAAATGGCTAAACACATGCTGAGACGTGATACAGACTGCCATTAAAAGGTCATGTGGTTGCACAACCATTAAATAACATAGCCTCTGCGGAAACATGAATAGCAGCTTCTCAGAATGATCACATGATTTGGCAACCCACTTCTGGGTGTATATCCAAAGGAGAAACAGAAACTCAAGCAGGTATTACTACGTCTGGGTTTGCAACAGCAATATTCTCAAATAGTCCAAGTGTGGAAGCAGCCCAAGTGTTCACACCATTAGATACATAATGAATGGGCTAGAGAGATGGCTCAGTGGTTAAGAGCACTTGCTGTAGTTCAGTTCCCGACACCCATGCATCACAGATCACAACTACCTGCAACTCCAGTTCCAAGAGTCCTTTGCCCTCTTCTGGCCTCTGTGGACACTACGTGTATGTGATGTACATGCATACATACATGCAGGCAAACCCTTCAGACACGTTAAATAGTAAAAACTGAGATGTATTGTATTAGTTACTTTTCTATTGCTGTGATAAAACACTATCAGGTTACCAAGGCAACCTGTAGAAGGAAGAGTTTATTTGGATTATAGTTCTGAGTGTCAGAGTCCATAATGGCAGGAAGGTATGGTGGCAGAGGTGGCCGGAGCAGAAAGCTGAGAGCTCAAGCAGGCATGGGAAGCAGAGAGTGACAGGAAATCTGGCAAGGCCTAAGAACTCTCAAAGCCTGCCCCTAATGACGAGCTTCCTCTAGCAAGGCCACACCTCCGGAAACCTCCCCAAACAGCGTCTCCACTGGGTACAAAAACATCCACCTGCTTAGAGTTGGGGGGACATTCTCCTTCAAAGCATCACAGGGGTTAAGACCCTAGCTTTTATGCAATGTGGATCTTATCACAATGTCTTAAGTCACATAGTTTTATACAAGACTTTACAGAAGAGGGACATTGAGCTGGGCCTGCAAACGTTAGCAAACAGTCACTGGGGAATGATAAGATGGTGTACTTCCATCTTCTTCTTGATCTGAAGCAAATAGGGGTTCCCCCTTTGCCAACAGAGTTCTCCTTCCTGTTGTCCAAACCAGTTCAGATAAGACTCAGGCCAGACCAGTATACCTTCTCCTTTGAAACTGTAAACCTATCAGCCTTTTCTTTATGGCTTAATGTAGACAATCCCCCAGGCCTGCTGGGAAATTTTGTGGTCTGACTGTGAACAAAAGGGAGAGGTGCACAGTCAAGACACAGACCCTGGGAATCGGGTGAACACAGGCAGAGGACGAGCTGCCACGGAGTCGTTTATTGGGGGCAAGGTTAGGGTTTATGTACTGCTCGCATTCCGCTCTCCTCTTTTTTTTTTTCTTTTTTTTTTTTTAATTTTATTTTCCGTATGTGTATGAATGTATTGTTTGCATGCAAGTCTGTGCACCCGTGACGTGCAATGCCGCGGAGGTCAGAAGAGGGCGTCGGACTCCCCTGGAACTGGAGTTCTCCTGGAATTGGAGTTTCAGACGGCTCTCGGCCGCCATGTGGGTGCTGGGGATCGAACCCGGGTCCTCTGCAAGAGCGGTCGGCGCTCTTAACCGCTAGGCCATCGCTCCAGCCCAACTCTTAATGCAGTCGTAGCGTCGCCTTGTGATTGGCCCAGGTCTGCAACTCAGCAGCTTGTACGGTCTCACCTGCCTAGGGCAGGTTAGGTTGATGAGGGATAAGCTCTGCGCAGGCGCACTGCGTAATTCTCAGCATACTGCCTACTACATTTCTACCCTTTGTATTTAATTTTGCGTAAGGAGCAGTCTGGTGGGAGTTCAGGTGCTATGCCTGAACCTTGTTGACCCCACCTCTGGCATTCCAACATTTTGACTGCATCTGTCGTAGATTGCCCTGGTTTTGCAGGGTCTTACCCATCTTTAATACAAAATTAGGGGAGAAGAAACCACTAAGACCCCTAAAAACCCAGGTCTTCCCTGGGGGCTTAAGATTCTTGGTTTCTGGGTTTCCGCTCCACCCCAGGAGCCTCTGTGTAAGTGTGTATGTGGGGGGGGGGTGTAATTCTTCATTCTTTCTAAATAAAGTCTCTGCTGTGTCTGAGATATTTCCTGTTTTTGATTCTTTAATTGGCTGAGAAAATGAACCCAGCCCCTAGACAGTGACTACCCGGGACCCCTAGACTTAAAACAAAAGGACTGATGAATTTCAGTATGGATAGAAGAGGAAGGAGGAACTTAGAGCTGGTGGAGACAGGGGCAAGGTCATTGAAGGTGGAGAAGGCTCCATAACTGGTCCAGGGAGTGGTTAGACTTTCCTCTGGCAAAGGTTCGGGAAGAAGAGAAAGCCAGGCAGCTGTCGAAGCCTAGGCAATGAGAGTCTTTGAAGGACGGACTACAGAATCCAGCTTTCATTCTCCAGACACCCAACATTCCTATTGGGTCCTACAGAATACTAGTTGTAAGAGATAGTCTGTAAAGAGGAGGAGGGAACCATATGGAATAAGTTTGACAAAGGTAAACCAGACTTGTGGGCAATCTGCAATACATATTTCTCATGGGTAACTCCACACATGAAAAAAACCTGCCTCATTTTGTTTAAACTAATGTTACCCTGACCCTGAGTCCTCACTTCACCTATTAGCACACTGTGACAAATGTCTCTCTAGGCAAAGGGCTGTTGAATGGTTTGTTTAAATATTTGTTATTTTTTACTTTATGTATACGAGTGTATTGCCTGCATGTATGTAAGTGCATCTGTGTCATGCAATGCCCTCAGAGGTCAGAAGAGGGTGAGGGATTCCTTTGAACTGAAGTTATAGTCAGTTGTGGGTGCTGGGAACCAAACCCAAGTCCTCTACAAGAGCAGCCATTGCTCTTAACTGCTGAGCCATCTCTCCAGCCCCTGGATAGGTTTCTTAATTTAATATTTTTTGGTCTTTCTTTTTTTTAAGACAGAGACTCCCTTTAGTCCCAGCTGGTCTGGAACTAACTATGTAGACCAGGCTGGCCTTGAACTCACTGAGATCTGCCTGCCTTGGATTAAAGGTGTGTGCCACCACACCCAGCTAATATAATATTTTTATCGCACAGTGATAAATTTCATAAAAAACTTTTAAAATTAAATGTGTGGGGGCAGCTGGGTCTGTGCATGCCCCTGTGCACTTGTGGAGTTGAGAAAACAACTTGAACATACACGAAGTCCTGGGGTCAAGACATAGAGAAGGACACTTCTGGCACCTTTTGTGTCACCATTACAAAGAAGAGGTTTGTTTAGTTCGCTGATCTGGATATTAGAGAATGTGGTACTGGCATCTACTTGGCTCTGGTAAAGGCCTCAGGGCAGATGGCACCACAACTGTCTGAGAAGAACCATTCTCGGGAATGGCTAGACGCGCTCCTTATAACCCATTTTCGCCAGAACTAATCCAGTCCCAGGAGACCTGACCGACTCCTGTGGGACAGCATTGAATCCATCAAGGAGATGGGAATTCTGCAACTGAATCACATTGCTTGTTTGAGCTTTGTTTTGATTTCGTTTCAGGCTTTTGAGACCAGGTCTTACCATACTGCTCCGGATGGCCTCTGACTCACTAGGAAGACCAGGCTAGCCTTGAACTTGCAGTGATCCAGCTCCTCTACTTCCACCTCCCAAGTGCTACGATTACAGGCATGAGCAACCATGTCTGGCCTAGACCTCATATCCGGAAGGTCTCACCACCTCAGCATCAGCATGCTTCTAACAGAGTAACCTTCAAGGGACATACCACAGCCGAACCACTGCATCATCCTATAGTCATCAAATACTGACAATCAGACCCTCCACTCTCCCAAATTTTGACTCGTCCCTCCCTGTGTTACCTTTTCTCAGCCCCAGAGGAAAGCTAACTTGTATGTTGGAATGCCTCATGTCAGATCATGAGAGCTATTTAGGACTTTTGCAAAAAAAACAAAAAACAAAAAACGAGAAGAAGCTGTGTGGGGATAAGCCAGCGCCACAGGCAAAAGCGTTCGTTTTGACTTCAGCTGACTTACATGCAACCGAGCAGGTGCCAAGGTGGGATTAAGTGTGTAAGGGTTGTATTAAAGAAGGCACTGTCGGGAGGGGAAATAAGAAGGAAGGTGGGACAGGCTAAGTGTGTGTCAGACAGTAGAGGAAGGAAGGGAAGCCTGGGGGGGGGGTGGAGGTTCAATAGAAGTGTCCTAGACTTGGGGCTGAGGCTGAGGGTCGGCTCAGTTGGTAGACTGCTTGCCTTTAAACACAAAGCCCTAGGTTTGATCCTCCAGTATCAAATAAACCAGAAATGGTGGCACATGCCCATAATCCCAACACTCGGAGGTGGAGGCCAGAGCATCAGAAGTTCAAGGTCGTCTTCTACACAGAGCATTCAAGGCCTGCCTGGGCTTCATGAGCCCCTATCTAAAAAAAAAAAAAAAAAAGGCACGTTGGGGGTGGGGGCTGGAGAAATACCTCAGTAGTGAAGACCATTGCTGCACAATCATGAGGACCTGAGTCCAGAGTCCACTACTCACAGAACAAGCCCTGAGTACTCTCACAAGCATACTGAGACCCCAGCACTGTGGGGGGTGAAAACGGGAAGATCCCTGGGGCCTGCTGGCTGCTAGCCCAGTCAAAAAAACCATAATCTCCTAATTCTGTGAGACTTCTGCTTCAAAGGATTGCTCACACAGGTGTGCACATCCACAAACACACGCGTGGCTATATATGTAAAACACACACACACACACATGCACGCATGCACACACAATGTCCTAGACTACATACTGCCTGAGGAAGGATGGGCTGCTGCAGAACCTCCAAGCCAAAGTCAGCCATCTCTGGTTGGAAGGCCTCCTAGGAACAGCCTGCCTTAGAGCCTGCCAGTGCCTGAATCACTCACAGGAAGTGGCCTGGAGCAACTGTTGTCTTACAGCAGTTGCAGGGGTGGCTTTCCCCTCTGGCCTCCACACTGAGTGGTGGTCCCTACAGCATGTGCTCCTCACAACCAGTGTCATCCCCCCTCCCAACCCCACTTGAGCACACAGCTCCTCCTCTGCACAAGAAGATTCAAGAAGCAGCTCTTCCTAGACTCCCTTGGGTCCTTCTTCTGTGAGCTGCATCTCGTAGTTGAATGATTTTTCCGCCAACTGTTGGGGCTGATCTCAGAGCTGTGACTAGAGCCTTCCTCCCACTGAATTTCCCCCGCTCTAGGCATCAACTCAACAAGCACTGGTGACTTACCCACACTTCCGATGGGTCTAACTCAGTAATAACTAGCTAGACACAGGGGGGCACACCTGAAATTCCAGCTACTCTGAAAGTTGAGTCTGGAGGGTCATGGCTTCCACCCCAGCTTGGGGACTATGCCAAGCTCTAGTCTCAAAAATAAATAGATCTTGGCCAGGCATGGTGGCACATGCCTTTAATCCTAGCACTTGGGAGGCAGAGGCAGGTGGATCGTTGTGAGTTCAAGGCCAGCCTGGTCTACAGAGAGAGTTCCAGGACAGCTGGGGCTACAGGAGACCCTGTCTTGAAAAGACTAAATAGATGATAGATAGATAGATAGATAGATAGATAGATAGATAGATAGATAGATAGATCTGGACTGGAGAGTGGGCTCAGTGGTTAAGAGCACTGACTGCTTTTGCAGAAGACCTGAGTTCAATTCCAAGCACCACATGGTGGCTAACAACCACCCATAACTCCAGTTCCAGGGAAATCCAACACCTTCTTCTGACTCCATGGGCATTGCACAACATGGGTGCCCTTACACACAAGCGGGCAATATACTACACATAAAATAAAAACAATAGGGGCTGGAGAGATGGCTCAGCGGTTAAGAGCACCGACTGCTCCTGCAGAGGACCCTGGTTCGATTCCCAGCACCCACATGGCAGCTAAGAACCATCTTTAACTCCAGGTCGGGGGAATCTGACGCCCTCTTCTGACCTCTGTGGCATTGCACAACATGGGCGCACCAACCTACATGCAGACAGTACACTCATACACATAAAATAAATAAACAAATACAAGGTGCCTCTATATTTAAAAATAATAAAAAAATAAAATATTAAAATAAATAAATAGATCTATGACAAGAATTCCCTTCTCAGATTGAGGTATATGCATAGGTCTTCACAGAGGCAAGGGGCCCCTGGGTTCCACACATGTTTATCCCCATTTGGCATTGGGTAAAAGAACCACTCCCTGGACACCTGCCACTAGGGTGTCTCCTCTTTTTACTGGCTGCTTCTGTGCACGGAGTCCAAAGTGCCCCGCCGCCACTATGACTGGAATTTCAAGAGAACCCCATACCATGTCTCCCAGCAAGTGCATATGCTCCCTCTTGGGACCAGGACCACCAACCCTGAAGAGCCTAGACTTGCACAGCAGTGTGTCCTTGAGAGCAGTGATGAGAGAAATCTCTCCTGCTTCTCCCTTGGTTTGTGGACCTGTGACCTTTGTTCTGGGGACACTGTGCCACATAGAGGTCATCTGAAAGATGGCTTCTCATCCTTTCAGGCCACTCTCCCGGTGAGCTGCCCCTTGAGCTGCTCCTTTGAAAGTCTACTTCAGGGCACTGGAGAGATGGTTCAGTGGTTAAGATCACTTGTTATTCTTGCAGAGGACCTGTTCTAAGATGCACATAGAATTCCAGTTCTAAGGGGTTCTGATGCCCCCTGCTGGCTCCCATGGATATTGCACACATGTAGTGCACACATACAGCCAGGCAAACACTTACACAATTAAAATAAATAATTTTAAATTAAGAGCGAGAATCCAATAGTTCCCCTTTTCCTTGTTGTGGCCATGATACCTCCCAGAGCAAGTGTCCCTGGGGTGCAGAGAACCAAGAACTTCCTCCCCCTCCAGCACTTCCCATCAGTCCATCATGGTTCTTCACTTCCGCTGCTTTCCAGCGCTGGGGTCTAAATTATTCGCAGAGGATAAAATGGTCTATTTTGGGGTAATTCCTACAACACTTCGTGGTGACTGCTTCCATTTTTAAAATAGCCTCAAGTGTGACTATTAATCAGGCTATCATTAAAAATATGTGTCAGGATGACATTCATTTCTGCTCCACAAATAATGCCACCAGCATTGAATTCCTCCTGAACTATGGGACGCTCACCTGCCACAGGAGGTGAGGTAAGGCTTCCAGGGGGCAGGGGTGTTTCCTTCTTGCAAACACTGAATTTCTGGCATGGTATGTGACACACAAGAAGGTCAGCAAATGTAAATGGAATTCATTTTAAGTTCACACATTCCCATATTTGTGACCCTGTTGTGGAAGGATGTGGCTTCAAGATTAGAAGTGCTACGGGCTGAGAGATGGCCCGGTGGGTGAAAGTGCTTGCTGTTGAAGCAAGAAGATCAGAGTTCAGATCTCCAGCGCCCACATAAAATCTGGATATGGCCATGTGTGCTTGTGAGCCCAGCACTGGGAGGAGATGGGAATCACTCCCACTCACTGACCAGCCAGCCTAGCTGAAGTATGAGAGACCCTGACTCAAAAAAAGAGTAACAGGGAGATTCCCAGCATCCTCCTCTGGACTGTGCATGTATGTACACACATACACACGTACACACATATACACACACACACACGTGCTTGTGCGCACTCGAAATTATGCTTCCAAGTTTCTTTTTAAATTTTTGTTTATTTGTGTGTAGGACTGTTTTGCCTGCATGTGTGTGAGTGTACTATCTGTGTTCAGTGCCCATGGAGGCCAGAAGAGGGTGTTAGATTTCCCCCAGAACTGGAGTTACAGATGATTACCAGCCACCATGTGGATGTTGAGAACTGAACCAGGGTCCCCTGCAAGAACAGCCAGTGCTCTTAACCACGCCCATCTCTCCACTTCCCCCTGTATATTGTACATGTGTCTTAGGGGCCCATTACTGATTTTTAAGCGTATACGATTCTATTGTTGCTCTTTTGCTTCTCTCAAACTAATCAGTTTCACCCATTCTTCACTCAAGTCTCTTGAGGGTCTTCAATCTTGTCTTACCAAGGAAAACTGCCCCCTTTCAAACTTGGTAGAGATCAATGCTGATCCTGATTTCCATTTCAACCTTTCTCTAGCACTAACATTATTTTTGTTGGATTTTTTTTAAATAGGTTTTGAGATAATTACAGATTCTCATGTAGAGCGACCCCGTTCATTGATTTCTGCAGTTCCAACCAAGGATCCCAGCTAACCCAGTGCTTCTTTTTTTCTTGACATAATTATCTTTTTTTTTTTTTTTGGTTTTTTTCGAAACAGGGTCTCCTTGTAACCCCAGCTGTCCTGGAACTCATTCTGTGGACCAGGCTGGCCTTGAACTCACAGATCCACCTGCCTCTGCCTCCCGAGTGCTAGGATTAAAGGCGTGCGCCACCATGCCCGGCTAATTAATCTTTTTTATAGGGGGGGTGTATGCATGGGTGTGCACATCTGTGTGCAGACATGTGTCAGTGTCCAAGTGTCTTCTCTCTCTCTCCAGCTTACGCTTTGAGACAAGGTCTATCACTTAACCTGGTGCTGACTCATGAGCTGGGCTCACTAGCCAGTGAGCTGCAGGGATCTTCTTTCTAGGCCCCCACAAGGGCTGGGGTTACAGCTAGGTGCTCACCCACACCTGGATTTTACATGGGTGCTAGAGACACAACCTTGAGTCCTTGCTGCTTGAACACTTTGCCTACTGAGCCGTCTCCCCAGTCACCTAAGTCAGTACTCTGCACTGTATTGTCACAGAGATTCGTAAGTGTGTCACTAACTGTTCAAGAGGCTCAAAATATACTTGAAAATCTCCAAGACATAAAATGTAAGAGGCGTCACAGTGTGAGAACAAGATCATGGGCTTTGGAGCTGGAAAAATTAGATTTAACTCCTCTTCCTGGTCTCCAACTGAGATATGGCCAAGTTATTTTTCTTACTGCCTAAGCCTCAGTAACAATACCAACATTTCAGGGTTTCTGAGGTCCAAATGCAATGATGTATATAAAGAGCTAGTAGATAATTAATATTCAATAACTACAGGAATTTTTTAAAGGTGCTGAAGTATGTAATATGCATGGGTATATATACATGTATAGAAATGTTTCCCTTGAAAATAATTTTTCCATCTAATGGATTATTGGAAAAGAGAGAATTACCTTATTTCCAACAATGTCAGATTGTAGTTACATTGGTCCAAACTTGGAGTACTGCAAGCATTATTTTTTAATGTTAATAAGCCATAAAAAATTATGTGCTAAGTTATATCTTCAAGCAAAGATCTCTACAAGTTATCGGAACTGTGCAAAGAACTGGCAGCCCAAGGCTGCTTCAGGCCTCACTTGCCAGATCTTAGGGACCGAGTGTCTCAGAACACCAGATGACTCCACAGATTACTGCCTTCTGCGCTGCTGTAAGCCCCAGAGGCTTCTTGCAATCTTTGGGCTAGAAAACAGCACCCTCGGGTCTGCTCTCCATCATGGACCATGGTGACTTTAAATGCAAGGCAGCACTTTGCAATCAAACAGACCCAGATGGACAGCTCTACCCAAGCCAACTTTATACCCAGGACACAGATTTCTAGAGGAAAATGTAGCCAAGGCAGCTATGAAAACAACCAGAGAACTAAAAGTCCCAGTCACTAGCAAGTCATCCATCACTCTGCTACTCAGAACTGAGCACCACAGGCACAGTGGGATGACCGACACGGGCTCAGGGAGGACCAGAGAGGGGAGGCCAAAGGCCAGGAGAGATTCTGGTGACAGCAGAAGACGACACAAGCTGGAGAGGGCTGTGTTCCCAAACAACCCAGTGTGCCTTCTCTGTCCTGTCAAACACATTGGAAGCCTCATGATGTCCTCTGTACAGGGCAAACATATACGCCCATTTGCTTGGGCAGGACAGACCCAGGAGCAGGCTATCCAGCACACTCATTCTTCCTAGACACTTCAGCCCTGGCCTCTGGTCACAACCTGGCCCACTGGGCTAAGTACAGATTCTGCCCATCAAAGCTGCAGAGGGCCCACCTTTAAAGCACTTGTCTGTTTACCAAACATCTTTGGTGGTTCATTTTAGCCTTCCCTTGAGCTTACTATGTAGCTAAGAATGACCTTGAACTTCTGATCCTTCTGCCTCTACCTCATGAATGATGAGATCAGGCCTGTGCCACTACACCTGGTTTGTCAGGTGCTGGGATTCAAGCCTAGAGCTTTGTGCATGGAAGGCAAGCACTCGGCCAACAGAGCTACAACCCCATGCCCAATGTTTGTTTTTTTCTTTTAGTTTTTACTGGAGGAGGATTTACTCAGGCTTATAAGGTCTGGAAGGATGCAGTCCATATGTAAGGAAAGGCATGAGGGCAGGAGCATGAAGTTGCTGATCCCACTATATCGCAACCAAGTTTTTTTGCCATTTATAATAGATAGAAACATCATCTATCTTAGGACAGACAGTTACATATATACAGGAATTCTAAGACAATGAAATTGCAGCATATGGGCTAATATTCTACACCTGTGTCATCTCCTTCAGCACCATCTGCTCCAACCTCTTCGTGATACTTCTCTAGGGCAGCCATGTTCTAGTGGGCCTCAGAGAGCTCACGCTCCTCCATGCCCTCATCCATATATCAGTCACAAAGGCACGCTTGGCATACATCAGGTCAAACTTGTGATCTAGGCAGGTGCAGGCCTTAGTAATGACTGTAGTGTTGTTCAATGTCACTACCTCCCTGTACCTTGGCTAAGACTCGATTAGGTATCTCAGTGGATACCAGCCTTGAAGCCCATGGGGCACTAATCCACAAACTGGATGTTAGGCTTGATCTTGTGGTGGCAATGGCTACACTGACATCTTTGGGAACCACAGAACAACAAGCATCAAGCCATGTATCTACCATGAAAGGGTCACAGTTCACCATTTGGCTGGCTGGGTCAAAGAAGGCATTGGTGATCTCTGCTACAGAAAACTGCTCGTGGTAGCATTTCCCAGCAGAATATTAGTAATCTGGCTAATAAGGCAGTTAAGATTACTGTAGATTGGGCACTCAATACTGAGGTTTCTGTGACAGATACACAGATGGCCTCATTGTCCACCATGAAGGTATAATCAGAAACACATAGAATACCAACTAGACATGACCAGAACGGAAACCCCTCACAGCATATCATAGTAAAAACATTAAATATACAGAACAAAGAGAGGGCACTGAAGGCTGCTAGAGAAAAGCAACAAGTTACATATAAAGGAAAATCCATCAGAATCACAGCTGACTTTTTTTTTTTTTGGTCTTTCGAGACAGGGCTCCCTGTTGCCGCCCAGTGTCTTTGAGACGCGTCTCTCTGTAGACCTAGGCTAGCCTTGAACTCACAACAGAGATCCCTCTGCCTCTGCCTCCCAAGTGCTAGGATTAAAGGTGTGTGTCCCCACGCCCAGCTTTTTTTTTTTATTTTTTATTCTTTTTTTTGTGTCGAGTTTTCCGTTTGGTTTTTTTTTTTTTTTTTTTTTTTAGTTTTTTTTTTTTTATTTATTTTATTTATTTATTTTTTGGTATGTTGTATCTGTGTCGTCTGCAGCTAGCATTGTGCCCCCCGTGTCGTGCAATGCCGCGAAGGTCGAGGTTGTCGGATTCCCCTGGACTGGAGCTTCTCCTGGAATTGGAGTTTCAGACGGTT
>VZQC01004221.1:1137042-1174672 GCA_009823505.1 Rhizomys pruinosus
AAAAAAAAAAAAAAAAAAAAAAAAAAAAAAAGAAAACTCAAAATAGAACCATAAACTTAAAGAAATTAAATTGACAGTATCCAATACAGACCTTTCAATATTATCATTAAATATCAATGGCCTCAATTCTCCTGTCAAAAGACACAGACTAACAAAATGGATCAAAAAAGAAAACTCTTTTTTTTGTTCTCTTCAAGAAATTCATCTTACCTTCAAGGATAGACACTATCTTAGGGTGGGAGGGTGAAAAAAATATTCCAAATGAATGGCTCTAAAAAGCAAGCAGATGTTGCAATTCTAATATCTGACAAAATAGACTTCAAATCAAAACTAGTCAGCAGAGATAAAGAAGTTCACTTCAAGCCGGGCATGGTGGCGCACACTTTTAATCCTAGCACTCAGGAGGCAGAGGCAGGCAGATCTTTGTGAGTTCAAGATCAGCCTGGCCTACAGAGTGAGTTCCAGGACAGGGAGACCTGGTCTCGAAAAGACCAAAAGAAAAAGAAAAAAAGAAAAAAGTAAAAGTATTCCTGGAACTAAACAAAAATGGGACTACAATGCAACAAAACCTCTGGGACACCTTAAAAGCAGTCCTAAGAGGGAAACCTATAACCCTTAGTGCCTACATTAAAAATCAGAAAGAGCACATGTAAAAGACTTAACAGACCAACTTGAGACTCTGGAAAGGCAAGAACAGACAAACCCCAAACCTAATAGATGAGATGAAATAACAAAAACCAGAGGAGAAGTTAATGAAATAGAAACAAATAAAACAATACAAAAAAATTCAATGAATCTAAAAGCTGGTTCTTTGAAAGGCTAAATGAGATAGACAGACCTTTGGCACAGCTAACCAAAAGAAAGAAAGAGCAAATCCAAATCAACAAAACCAGAGATGAAATGGGAAACATCACAACAGACACTAAAAAAATCCAGAACATTGTAAGGGAATATTTCAAAAATTTACACTCCATTAGCTTTGAAAACCTAAATGAAATGGATAAATTTCTAGTAACATGGACACCACCAAAATTAAATCAAGAAGAGTTCAACAGTGTAAACAGACCCATAACGAAGGAGGAATTTGAAACAGTAGTACAAAACCTCCTGACTAAAAAAGGCCCAGGCCCAGATGGCTTTACAGCAGAATTCTACCAGACATTCAAAGAAGATCTACAATCAATACTGCTCAAACTGTTCAAAAAGATAGAAACAGAGGGAGAACTTCCAAACTCCTTCTATGAAGCCAGCATCACTCTAATACCAAAACTAGGTAAAGATACAACAATGAAAAAAAAAAAAGCTACAGGCCCATATTCTTAATGAACATAGATGAGAAGATACTCAACAAAATACTTGCAAACCGCATATAGATGCATATCAAAAAGATCATCCACCATGATCAGGTGGGCTTTATTCCAGAGATGCAGAATGGTTCAACATACATAAGTCAATAAATGTCATAAGACATATAAATGGACTCGAAGACAAAACTCACATGGCTATATCAATAGATGGAGAATAGGACTTTGACAAAATGCAACATGCATTCATGTTAAAAGTCCTAGGAGGTGGGGCTGGAGAGATGGCTTAGCGGTTAAGAGCACCGACCGCTCTTGCAGAGGACCCAGGTTCGATCCCCAGCACCCACATGGCGGCTGAGAACCATCTGAAACTCCAGTTCCAGGAGAACTCCAGTTCCAGGGGAATCCGACACCCTCTTCTGACCTCCGCAGCATTGCACGACACGGGTGCACAAACTTGCATGCAGACAGTACATTCATACACATACATAAATAAATAAAATTAAAAAATAATAATAATAAAAAGTCCTAGGAGGTATACGTTTGAAGGGAACATACCTGAATATCATTAAAGCTATATATAACAACCTCACAGGCAGCATCATTCTAAATGAAGAAAAACTGGAAGCATTCCCATTAAAATCAGGAACCAGACAGGGTTGTGCTCTATCTCCACTCCTTTTCAGTATGTGCTTGAAACCCTTGCAAGAGCAATAAAACAAGAGAAAGAAATTAAAGGAGTACTAATTACAAAAGAAGTCAAATTATCCTTATTTTCACATGATATTATATACATAAGAGATCCAGAAGAGTCCACCAGAAAACTACTAGAAATGATTAATACTTTTAGTAAAGTAGCAGGTTACAAAATCAACTTACAAAAATCAGCATTTTTATAATACCAACAACAAGCAATCAGAAAAGGCATACAAGGAAACTTCCCATTCACATTAACTTAACTTCAAAAAAGATAAAATACTTAGGAATAAATGTAACCAAAAACATTAAAGATCCCTACAATAAAATTTTCCAAAACTTTAAAGAAAGATATAGAGGAAGACACTAGGAGATGGAAAAATCTACCATGCTTGTGGATTGGTAGAATCAGTATTGTGAAAATGACCATCTTACCAAAAACAATGCATAGAATAAATGCAATAACAATCAAAATACCCATAACATTCTTCACAGAGCTATAAAAAGTCATCCAAAAAATCATATGGAACCACAAAAGACCCCAGATAACCAAATGATTTTGAGCAAAAAGAACAATGCAAGGGGTATCACCATACTAGATCCTAGGTTATATTACAGAGCTATAGTTTTGGGGTTTTGTTGTTGTTTTTTTGTCTTTTTAGAGACAGAGTCTCCCTATAGCCCCAGCTGTCCTGGAACTCACTCTGTAGACCAGGCTGGCCTTGAACTCACAAAGATCCGCCTGCCTCTGCCTCCCGAGTGCTAGGATTAAAGGCGTACACCACCACGCCCGGCTGGAATGTCCCATTTCTTAATGGAACATCAGCTGCTCAGGCATCATGGGCAACAATCAGCACGTGGGACCTCATTAAGCTACAAAGCTTCTGTACAGCAAAAGAAACAGCCAAGGAAGTGAAGAAGAAACCCACTGAGTGGGAGAAAATCTTTACCAGTTACACATCTGACAGAGGATTAATATCCAGAATATACAATGAACTCAAAAAACAAAGCAGCAAGAAAATAAATGGCCCAATAAAAAGATGGCTACAGATATGAACAGAGAATCCTCAAATGAAGAAATCAAAATGTCTAAGAAACACCTTTAAAATGGCTCAACATCTTTAGTAATTCAAGAAATGCAGATTAAAACCACTTTAAGATTCCCTCTTACCCCAATCAGACTGGCTAAGATCATGAAAACAAAGCACACAAGATGCTGGAGAAGGTGTGGAGAAAGGGGAACACTCATTCACTGTTGGTTGGAAGGCAAACTAGTGCAGCCACTGTGGAAGGCAGTGTGGGGAACTCTCAAAAAAATAAAATTGAGGCTGGGCGTGGTGGTGCACGTCTTTAATCCTAGCACTTGGGAGGCAGAGGCAGGCGATCTCTGTGAGTTCAAGGCCATCCAGGTCTACATAGTGAGTACCAGGACAGCCGGAGCTACAGGGAGATGCTGTCTCAAGAAGACCCCCCCAAAAATTGAACCTACCATATGACCCAGTTATACCATTCCTCGGCCTATACCCAAAGGACTCATCATACTGTAAAGATGCCTGTACATTCAGATACCTGCTCTCTTCACAACAGTGAAGAAATGGAAACAACCTAAATGTCCCAAAACCTATGAATGGATAATGAAAATGTGGTACATTTACACAATGGAGTACTACTCAGCAGTAAGAAAAGATGAGGGGCTGGAAAGATGGCTCAGCAGTTAAGAGCACCGACTGCTCTTGCAGACCCGGGTTTGATTCCCAGCACCCACATGGCAGCTAAGAACCATCTTTAACTTCAGTTCCAGGGGAATCTGACGCCCTCTTCTGACCTCCAGGGCATTGCATGACATGGGTACACCAACCTACATGCAGACATTACACTTACACACATAAAAAATAATAAATAAAACAAATTTAAAAAAAGAAAAGATGAAATTTGTATGTAAACGGATGGAAGGAGAGAATGTTAGTCTGAATGAACCAACACAAAGCCAGAAAACCAGGTGATGGATCTTCTCCCTCATTTGTGGATTGTAGCACGAATTCCCTTACGTGAGTACATATCCTGATATGACACCGGGAGCCAAGATATTGGAAAGGATACATGGAAGTACTGGGAAAAAAAATCCCGAAAGAGGGGGACAGTCAGGAACAGATGTTACTAGGGTGGAGGTCGGGAAGGTGGGGGTGTTGGGTTGGAAGGGAAGGGGGGAGATAAATGAGCACATGATGGGAGGTAGGGGGGTCAAGAGAAGGGGGTGATGGGGGTGCTAGGGCTGGAGAAGAAGGGGGTGGTAAGGGAAGAAGAAAAAATAGACATGATTGGAACTTGAGAGGCTTGGAAACCCAGGGTGTGTAATGTGATGCTCCCGAGACCCCATAAGAAATTCACATGCACTGTCTGAACATTAGTGCATGGTTTGTGCAACCTGGTGGCAGGGAACACAGTGCAAGACAGAGGATACCTCCCTTTGAATGGTCGGTGAGAGCAATCCAAGTGACTCTCAAAACAAATCAGGCTGTCTCCAAAGTTCTTGATTATCTACCAGAAATAGAAAATAAGACCCTAGTCCTCAAAGTAGGACAGGCTTCAGGGATAGGACTTAGATTAATGGAACAGGAACTGACCTGAAACCGTTCTATCTGATGTTAAGCGCTCATAATGCTACACAATGTGTACACACTGCTATGAGAGAAAATCAGTCAATGGTACAACCCAGCCCCAAACCCTAACAACCATGATGAGCTGCCCATCAAACCACCTCTATTGGTACAGTAGAGGCACTGTTGTCTGGGGGATGGTCAACAACTATTTAATTGGACTTGAAACCCTCTCAATGGGAGTTGAACCCGTAAGAGCCACTATAAACTCAGCCAAATACACAGGGCTGGAGAGGACATAGAGCTGGAGAAAAGCTTATCAGGGTCATATGTCTAGACAAATGAAATTTCTTACCATACACTAACTATGGAATCTTATATTTACAGACAAGCATATTGTATGCCACTCATGAAAAAAGCTACTCTTTGCAAAAGATGGAGACCACTGCAGAATCCGATAACTCGTCAGACACGGAACATACACATCTGAAAGATCCCGGTTCCTAGGAGACACAGCTACAACTGACCCTCTACACACAGAATGAGGGCCAGAGAGAAAATGAGCACAGCCCTCAGTTCTTACAGTAATGCTTCTGTACACACTAGAGAGTGAGGCAAACAGAAGGCCACAGCTAATCAACCTCCAAAGAATGGGAGCCCCCAGAGTGTGTATCCCTGGATGGGGCCCCTACATTAAACCTCGCCTACCCATGGCTCATTGCAGAAGAGGGAACGGAAAAATTCTGAAAGTCAGGGCTGGTGCACGAATGTAGAGAAGCAGTGACTTACAATCGACTGTGAGCTTTCACGTGTAAACCTGTGGCAATGTAGGCCTCAGACACGGGACCCATGCCAATGGGGACAAGGTCTCAAAGCAGAGCAAGAGAAATGGTGGGGGACTGACCCTGGACTGAGAACTACAAGAGACTGAGTACCATTAGGTGAGGAAGTATATGCCTTCCCTGGGATTCCTAGATGTGCTGACTAGACTCCAGTGGATCTATTTGCACAGAAGGACGTCTGGGTTTGGGAGCTTGACTGGATAGGGCTTAGCTTGGATCTTGTAATCCATGAGTTCTGGTGGAGGGTTAGGGTATGGAGAAGTCTAGGTTTGATTGGGAACCATTGTGTGAGTTGTATAAATGCTCAATAGAAAAAAATTAATGTCCTCAAAAAAATAATAAAGGAAAGAATGAGTGAGAGGCAAAGGCCATTTGCTACTGACACTCATTTCCACGTTACATATTGCATGCAAGTGTTTAATTATATGTCTTTACACTTAGTACACATTGATTAAAAGTTAACAAGACATTTATAAGTATAAAAATGTTTCCAGGGGCTGGAGAGATGGCCTAGCGGTTAAGAG
Organism: Rhizomys pruinosus; assembly: GCA_009823505.1. NCBI lineage: Eukaryota > Metazoa > Chordata > Mammalia > Rodentia > Spalacidae > Rhizomys > Rhizomys pruinosus. The sequence continues at coordinate 1,143,006 of VZQC01004221.1, forward strand.
TGCTGACTGCTCTTGCAGAAGACCTGGGTTCGATCCCCAGCACCCACATGGCAGCTGAGAACTGACTTTAACTCCAGTTCCAGGGGAATCCAACACCCTCTTCTGACCTCTGTGGCATTGCATGACACAGGTGCACAAACCTACATGCAGACAGTACATTCATACACATACAAAATAAATAAAATTAAAAAATAAAAAATAGGGGCTGGAGAGATGGCCTAGCAGTTAAGAGCACCGACCGCTCTTACAGAGGACCTGGGTTCGATCCCCAGAACCCACATGGCGGCTGAAAACCGTCTTTAACTCCAGTTCCAGGGGAATCCAATGCCCTCTTCTGACCTCCGCAGCATTGCACAACATGGGTGCACAGACCTACATGCAGACAGTACACTCATATACATACAAAAATAAATAAAATTTAAAAAATAAATAAATAATAAAAAATTTTAAAAAATGTTTCTCTGTCCCTGTTATTTACTCAAATTACAGCCCAGATGAAGGGATTAGGTAGATGTATATAATTACTAAATTATCTAAGGCTTATAATTTTTTTCTTGAGACAGAGTGCTACTCTGTAGCCTAGGTTGGCCCCAATCCCCTAGTGATGGTATTAAAGTATACACCTTATGTCGTTCATCCACCTTATTCACCTAGCTAGGGTACTACTGATTCCATAACATCCAACAGTATAATACGAGACCAAACCAACACAGAGTTCAGAGCCTTCCAGGAGCCCAGGGAGTTCGCATAGTTCTTGCCTCTGCACTGCAGACTCTGCTGATTGTCAGGACACCGTCACTCCGGTTCCCAGTCCAGCAGGGAAAATGGAGGTACCAGCAAGTCAGAATGAATGTTTGGCAAACGTCCCTGCTGAATGAAGGGAACAGAAACCAGGAAGCAGAACATGTCCCAGCAAGCCCTGTTTGTGCAGCATGGAGTGACTGGCACGTCAGGGCCTTTCTCTGGAGTGGGAAGAAGTTGGACGTGAAGTTCATCACCCAGGGAAGATCTACAGGAAGCTAGAGTCATTTGCAAGCGTCTCCATCTGAGGTGTGTGCATAAGAACTGGGTCAGGTATCTTGACCTGATACGGAGCTTGGAATGTCTGCACAGGGCCATCCACAAGCAGAGGCCAAGCAGAGAACCCTTGTTCTCTCCATGTGCAGAGGCCCTGCACAAGATCCTGGGCTACACACACATGAAATCAGCTACTTTCCAGATGGTCTCTGAGAAGGCCCGGCTTCTGTATCTCCAGCCTACTCTCCACAGCCACAATTTCCTGGGTACTTCCCAATTCCTGCATTCCCAACTCTGGCACTCCCATGACAGCCCTAGTCGTGAGTCCTCCGCGAGAACCTTGACACATGCTTCCTGCTGTGGACTCAGCAGCCCCTAGCACCCAGCAGCCTGGGTCAACCACTGATGACCATCCAGGTCCTCAATGAAGACGTGTACAAGCTTCTTCTCCCTCTGAGGAAGAGAACTGTGCAATTTATAAGTAATGCTACCACCTAGGAGGTAGCGGCAGGAGGATCAGGAGGTCATCCTCTGCTACACAGAGTTCAAGGCCAGTCTAGACTACATAAGACCCTGTCTCGAAAAAGCAAAAATAAACAAACTAAGAAGGACCTTGAAACTATTCCTGAGGAGCCAATAATTAGAAAGCATGGGAATTAAAACATGACCATTCCTTCTCATGATAGACGAAGTGGCCTGTCCTCTGCCACGGTCTCCCACTGACCCTCTGAAGGTCACCTGTCCCCAAGAGTACTCAGGCAAGGAAAGGCAAAGGCTGCTCAGGACTTGATTGTGGCTATGTTCTGCCTCCTATTTGGGGCTCAGAGGTTGTATGTGCTAGACCACCCATTTGAACTTGAACTTGCGCACCCATCAAGGGAGATGCACTGGTTTATTTGCATGGACCCAGACCTATGGGACTCTCAGGGTGACACAGAGGCAGACACAGGCCACCCCAGCCCAGTCTTCTTCAAGTAAGAAAGCTCCTTACCAGGCGTGGTGGCACAGGCCTTTAATCCCAGCACTCGGGAGGCAGAGGCAGGTGGATCTCTGTGAGTTCAAGGCCAGCCTCGTCTACATAGTGAGTTCCAGGACAGCTGGGGCTACAGGGAGACCCTGTCTCAAAAGAAAGGAAGGAAGGAAGGAAGGAAGGAAGGAAGGAAGGAAGGAAGGAGGGAGGGAGGGGGAGGGATGGAGGGAGGGAAGGGCGGGAGGGAGGGATGGAGGGAGGGGATGGAGGTTAGGGAATAAAAGGAAAATAAAGAAAGAAAGAAAAGAAAGCCAATAGATACCCTACAATCACATAATCACATACATCCCTCCGAGACAGCCAGCAGAACTACCTCCCCACTCCCTACACCTCCAATCATACCTCCAACCATTTCCTCTATACCTCCCCCCTTCTTCTGTCTTTCCCTATCTTTTTCCCTCCCTCCTTTCCCTCCCTCCCTTTTCCTTCACCTTACCATTCACTCCTCCCTTTCTTCCCCATCCCTGCCCTGAGGCCTCACACCAGAGCTCAATACCTCCACATTACAAGTGGCAAAAAGTGAATAAGTCTGCATCCAGAGGAAGAACTTCCTTTTTTTATTTTTCTCCTGAACCAAGATAGTATGGGTAATATCTCCCCCCGCATGGTTTTTTTTTCTAATTCTCCCCTCATTCTAATTTCCCTCCGGACCTTCCGTTTCCTTTGCTTTAAAATTTTTCGACTATCGTTTTTGGTTCCCTTATATTTACTGCACAGTTTTTTTGCGTTTGTTGTCCTTACCCCACCTCCATTACGCCCCTTTTTCCACACGCAACGATCTTTGTCACAATGTATACAGGATCATGATCTCCTTTAATTCCAGAAAGCTTTGTCCTCTTCTCTCCCCCCATTCTTTTCCTCCTTCCTCACCCCCCCCTCACCCCTCCCCAACATCACTTTTTTTTTTTTTCACCTCTTTTTTTTTTTTATTTTCTTCCACCCCCTCCCCATTTTCCGTTGATGTTTATTTTTTTGTTTGTTTGCTTGTTTAAGACAGGGTCTCCTATATAGTCAACGCTGTCCTGGAATCATAGGGCGGGGACCCTGGAACTCACAGATCTCCACCAGCCGCGCTCTGAACCACTAAGCTTGTGGACCAAATGCATGACCAGTGGGTTCCAGCCAAGCTGGGGCTATAGGGAGACCCTATTCAAAAAGAAAGACAAAAAAAAAAAAAAAAAAAAAAAACAAAAAAAACAATTTTTTCCTGGTATACGATGATTCAGTGGCCAAGAGCACCAACCACTCCCGAAGAGGACCCGGGCTCCTCTCCCAGCACCCACATTGCGGTCAAGATCCCTCCTTAAGCTGGGCGTGGTGGCGCACACCCTTAATCCCAGCACTCAGGAGGCAGAGACATCTCTGTGAGTTCCTAAATCTTTTTTTATTTTTTTTTTTTATTTTATTTATTTCTGTATGTGTATGAATGTACTGTCTGCATGCAGGTCTGTGCACGCGTGTCGTGCAATGCCGCGGAGGTCAGAAGAGGGTCTCGGATTCCCCTGGAACTGGAGTTCTCCTGGAATTGGAGTTTCAGACGGTTTTTGGCCGCCATGTGGGTGCTGGGGATCGAACCCGGGTCCTCTGCAAGAGCGGTCGGCGCTCTTAACCGCTAGGCCATCTCTCCAGCCCCCTAAATCTTTTTTTAAAAGAGAGCAAGGAAAGTGTCATAGAGATAACTGCATGCTCGCATTCCTAACAGCATTATTTACAATAGCTAAGAGGTAGAAGCAGTCAGGCTTGATGGTGATACTGTGGGATAAATTATTTCTCCTTTGAAATGGGCTTATCACCCGAGAAGCTGGGTGCTTAATGGGAGGAGCTGATATCGAAGCTCAACTACCCACCACGGTGCCGTGCTGACATTCCCACCAGACTTTGGAATTCTGGGACCCTGCAGGGTGGAGACATACAAAATGCCCACCAGGTGAGACTGGGCCCTCTCTGACCATTTGACCAGCATGGACAGAGGGCATGGGGTTTCGCACTGGAACTCCTACAGGCCATGTTGAACCAGGGACCGGCTGGCACTGGGGCTTGAGTGACTGTATGTGTTCCAGTGATTACTTTATAGGCAATCTCCATAAATTCTGGTCTAGTCTGAGAGTAGAAAGCTCTTCCCCTTGCTTTGCCTAGCAACCGAGAACCAGGAAACAGCAGAGGTGGGGCTAGACTGTGGGATACTGTGTAGGTAGCTATGGACCATGGTGACCCCACCCTGGGAGGAAAATTCCTCTAGAGGGAGGCTGCTCTCTGTGAGTTCAAGGCCAGCCTGGTTTACATAGCAAGTTTCAGGCCAGCCAGGGCTACACAGTGACACCTTGTCTCAAAATGAAAGTGATACAAATGAGTGAACATAGTATGTGCATAGAATGGAATACTATTCAGCCTTGAAAAGGAAAAATCCTGTCCCATGCTATCATATGTATGAATTTGAAGGACATTATGCTAAGTGAAACACACCAGCCACAAAAGAAAAACACTGTATGATTCTAGCTAAGCTGAAGTACTGAAATTCAAAGAAACAGAAAATAGAGCAGTGGTTTCCAGGGCCTGGAGGAGTGAGGAATGGAGAAGAGAACTGTTTACTAGTGAAGAGTTTCAATTTGGCAAGAGGAAAGCATTCTGGAGGTCTGTTTCACACCATTGTAAAACAGACTTAACATCACAGAACATGCTGGAGACTGATGAAAATGAGTTCTGTTCTGTGCTTTCTCCAGAGTGAAAAGCATCAAGCCTGCAGAGTGGCACACACCTGTGATCTCAACACTCAGGAATCAGAGGCAGGAGGGTCAGAAGTTCAAGGCCAGCTGAACATGGTGGCACACACCTTTAACCCCAGCACTTGGGAGGCAGAGGCAGGTGGATCTCTGTGAGTTCCAGGCCAGCTGAGAGTACAGGGGACTCTGTCTCAAAAAGAAGACAATAAATAATAAATAAATAAATAATTCTCTCCTGGTTTTCAATGAGATAAGTAGTGTTTGCAGCACTTCGATCCTTTAACATGTAAAACATATATACACACATACACATATACATGCACATTCGTTACTGTCTTGGATGGAGGGCAAAGAAGGGTCCTGAGGAATTAAGATCATTCTTGCAGGTCACAAGAAGATCCTTACACATGGCTCAGGAGCTTATTTACATTATGCTGCAAGATTAGGTAAAGGTCATTTGTCCAGAGTACATCCATATTGTAAAGGTCATTACCACAGAGACCAGCCTGGGCTACATGGGGCCTGTCTCAAAACACCAACAAAAAGCCAGGCAGGGTGGCTCCACAGAGGCTCCCCTGGGTGGCAAAGGCATTTATTTGGCAATTTCCTTTTTTTAACCTATGTTGCAGGGGATAATGTTTCCAGCAAAGTGACTTTGGAAACGTTGGCTCAGACCAAGGACCAATGGAATTCAGTGCCATTTCCCCTTCAACCTTACAGGAGATGGAGACCCTCATACAGTTCTTATATCCCCAAACTGCTTAACAGTTTCTGCTGCTCTATAAACAATTCCAGATTCAATTGTGCCCAGAATTCAACCCCATGGAAAGGACCCTCTTCCTCCCCCTCCCACCTGCATCCTGCTCGTCAGAGAACTTGGGTCAGTGCTACTACAGAACCAGGCTTCCAAGCACTCTCTTCACCAATGCCCTTGTTTGTTCCTGACCCACCCCACTACCACCCCTCCCCACCCCAGCCTGGCTTACTGCAATGATCCCTTCTCTTCCTTTGAGTGATCTGAAAGATTCTTTTAAGTCTTTCTGAACCTGCCACGAAGCATCAATCGCTTCTGGAGATCCTTTGAGTTTTGACAACGAAGAAGCCATGTTGGAGCTGGAGAGATGGCTCAGCAGTTAAGAGCACCAACTGCTCTTGCAGAGGACCTGGGTTTGATTCCCAGCACCCACATGGCAGCTAAGAACCGTCCTTAAACCAGGCGTGATGGTGCACGCCTTTAATCCCAGCACTCAGGAGGCAGAGGCAGGCAGATCTCTGTGAGTTCAAGTCCAGCCTGGTCTACAGAGCGAGTTCCAGGACAGCTAGGGCTACAGGGAGACCCTGTCTCAAAAAAAAAAAAAAAAAGGACCATTCCTTGTTTGTTGCCGGGCCGTGGTGGTGCATGCCTTTAATCCTAGCACTCTGGAGGCAGAGGCAGGTGGATCTTTGTGAGTTCAAGGCCAGCCTGGTCTACAGAGCGAGTTCCAGGACAGCTAGGGCTACAGGGAGACTCTTTGTGAGTTCAAGGCCAGCCTGGTCTACAGAGTGAGTTCCAGGACAGCTAGGGATACAGGGAGACTGTCTCGAAAAGACCAGGAAAAAAAAAAAGAGGCCATGTCCCCATCCCTGTCCGTCCGCCCCCACCCCACCCCGCTCTCAGACCTCTGTGAACTACAGAGTCCAGGAGATAACAAATGTCAGGGAGTACTTGCTGACTCCTAAAGATCCTTATTATTAAATCATTTGTTAAAAAAGAAATCCAGGCCTGGTCTACAGAGTGAGTTCCAGGACAGCTGGGACTACAGGGAGACCCTGTCTCGAAAAGACCAAAAAAAAAAAAAAAAAAAAAAAAAAAAAAAAGAGAAAGAAATCCAGGGGCTAAGGAGATGACACATTGGATAAGAGTGCTTGCTGCACAAGCCTGAGGACCTGAGTTCAAATCCCCAACACCCATGTAAAAATCCAGGTATGGCTACATACTCTCCTGTAACCCCAGTACCTTGATTTTTCAGACAGAGTCTCTCCCTGAGCCTGGAGCACACCAGTCCCCTTAGACCTGATATCATAGGTACATACCAACTTTTGTGCCCATTTTTTTTAAGATTGCCATTTGTTTGGGGGACTAAAGATATGGACCAGCAGTTAAGAGTACTTACTGCTCCCAGCACCCACATGATAACTAACAACCATCTATAACTCCAGTTTCAAGGGATCATATGCTCTTGCCCAGCCTCCATGTGCAGTATAGAACAGTACACTTATATACAAGCAGACAAAACACTCATATGTAAAATAAAAATTAAATTTTTTGTTTTTTATATTTTAAATTTATGTGTCAAAGGATTTGGAGCTAAGAGCCATAAATAAAAGAGAACATATATGGCGGCAGAGAACCGTCTGAAACTCCAACTCCAGGAGAACTCCAGTTCCAGGGGAATCCGACACCCTCTTCTGACCTCCGCGGCATTGCATGACACGGGTGCACAAACTTGCATGCAGACAGTACATTCATACACATACAGAAATAAATAAAAAAAATTTTTTAAAAAGAGAACATATATCGCATGTTTCTCCAAGTCTGTGTTATTTCACTTAGTATAACAGCTTCAAGTTCCATCCATTTACCTTCAAATTTCATGATTTCATTTTTCTTTACTGCTCAGTAGGACTCCACTGTGTAAATAAACTATATTTTCATTATCCATTCATCAGCTGAGGGACATTTCAGTTGTTTCCATTTCTTTTTTATTTTATTTTTTATGTGTATGAGTATACTGTCTGCATGTAGGTTGATGCACCCGTGTCGTGCAATGCTGTGGAGGTCAGAAGTGGGCGTCAGATTCCCCTGGAAACTGGAGTTACAGATGGTTCTTAGCTGCCATGTGGGTGCTGGGAATCGAACCCGGGTCCTCTGCAAGAGCAGTTGGTGCTCTTAACCACTGAGCCATCTCTCCAGCCCCTGTTTTCATTTCTTAAGAGGCTCAGACTAGTTGAGCACTCTCTGGGAGCAGAAGTGTGTGTGTGTGTGTGTGTGTGTGTGTGTGTATACATATATATGTATATATATATATGTGTGTGTGTGTGTGTATGAGCATGTGTGTGATCAGTTTAATTTCAAGTGAGTATCAAGTATCTTAAGGCCAAATTTCTACATTAATGCAAATTGTTGAATCAAAACATATTTTTTTGAAAATTAACTTTGTCAAATTGTTCTTCAAAGAAGTTGTGCTGATATAATTAGTAATTAAGAATTAATAACTGGTCTTGTACATTCCTAACAGATACAAACCATATTTGATTCTCTACTCCTGCCCCCAAACTAGCTATTTCCAAGCCTATAAATATTTGCAATGAGATAAATAAATAGAAAGAAGTCATATTGCTGTGGTCTAGTTTGTGATTTTGAGTGCTCGCTGCTGTTTGAATGCGTTTTCCTATGAGCTATCTTTTCAGGTCTTTGTTCTTCTATGGAGACATATATTTTCATACTGATTTGTAACTTTTTGATAGCATAACTGCCAAGCTTTCTCCCGCTAATACATTGGTAATTAAAGTCATATCATTTAAAATTTAAATCTTCTTGTCTGGGGGGGGGTCACTTTTTTCTTTCCAGTCACTGACAAATATCTTGAAGACAGGGTCCAAGAACTCCCTGTAACCCTGTCATTGTTTACCCCCAGGCTGCACCCTCCATGCAGAGCGACCGACCTGTAGTCCTCTGGGGAAGAGTTTTGCTTCTACAGTTATAGCAGATGAGATTTGCCGACCTAGGTCAGACCCTCCATTGATCCAGCCCAGCCTCCCATCTGACAGTCACGACAGGAAACATGCTGCAGAGAATCCAATTACCTTCCTTGCCATCAGCCTCAAAGGTACAGACTCTGTTCCGTGGACCCCCAGCTGAAATCTTCCCTCTCAAATCTGTGTTCCTGTGGCCCTGAATCCTGGCACCAAGATGAGGAGCACTTTGGTGTGAGAGGCACCCCAAGTTCCTGAGTCAGGAGGACATAAGGAATCACTTCTTCCTGCTTCATTCCTAATAGCTGTGAATAATTAACTAGACATGGTTTAAAAGATTAGCACAATGTGTCCTTTTCAGTTCCAAAACTTTCATGGGTTTTGGTTGTTTTTAATTTTTATTTATTTCTTTGTATGTGTGTGTTCCCATACATAGAGATCTGCTCTAGTTTCATTTCAATTGCTGTGACAAAATACTCGAACCAAAACCAACTTGGGAAGGAGAGAGTTTATTTCACTTAGGTCTCCTGGATCCCAGGTCATCACTGAGGGAGCCCAAGGTAAGAGCTGAAGCATGGAGGAACACTGCTGACTGGTTTGCTACCCTGGCCCATGTTCAGCCTGCTTTGTTATACAATATACAACAAACTGCCCAGGGGCCGCTCTGCCCACAGTGGGCTGGGCCCTCCCACCACTCAACAATCAAGAAAATAGCCCACAGACATGGCCACAGGCCAGTCCAATGGAGGCAATTCCCCAACTGAGTCTCCCTCAACCCAGGTGTGTCAAGTTGACAACTAAACTATCCAGCACAAGGTCAGAGGACTGATTTTTATTTTGTTGTTGCTGTTTGTTGTTGTTGTTGTTGTTGTTGTTTTGTCTTCTTTGAGACAGGGTCTCCCCCTGTAGTCCCAGCTGTCCTGGAACTCACTCTATGGACCAGACTGGCCTTGAACTCACAAAGATTGGCCTGCCTCTGCCTCCCAAGTGCTAGGATTAAAGGCATGCACCACCATGCCCAGCAGAGGACCGTTTTAGGAGTTGATTCTTTCCTTCCACCTTGTAGTTCTTAGAGATCAAACTCAGGTCTTCTGGTTTGGTGGCAAGCACCCTGAGCCATCTCACTGGAACCTGTTGTTCGTTTACTTCTGTTGTTGCTGTTGTTCTTTGTGGGATGTGTGCTTTTCTAGTAATACTGGGGATTGTGTCTAAGGCTTCATACATGCTACCACTGAGCTTCAGCTCTGGTTTTGCTTTTTTAAATTAATTTTTATTTCATTTTCCTGAGACAGGACCTTACTCTATAGCCCAGGCTGTTTCAAATTCACAGTAGTCTTCCTGCCTCAGCCTCCCAGGGCTAGAATTACAGGCACAGACCAAAACAACTAGCTTCTAAAGCATTTAAATGATCTTTTGAGTTTTTTATTTATTGTGAATATATTAACAGACAAGTCAAACCTGACAGCAGCTGTCTGGCATCTCAGCATTGAGGAGGATAAAACTGGACAATCACAAGTTCAAGATCAGCCTGTGCTATATCACAAGACCCTATTTCAAAACAGAACAACAGGCAGAGCGGTTTGGTGGTTCGTCAGGTGAGCGTCGTGTTGTGCTGCGCGGCGACTGCGGTTGTTCTCGGGGTACCGACAGCGGCGCGGCGGTCAGAGAACGGGCCCAGGACTTCGTCTTTGGGTGAGAGAAAATGGCCCGAACAAAGCAGACGGCTAGTAAGTCCACCNCAGTGGGTGCTGAGAGAAGAAAAAGCAGGAGTCGGGTTGGGTGGAAAGCAACCCTGAGCAAAGCTCACGGGAACCGAGGGTTAGGGGAAAGTCTGGTGGTGCTGTTGTTCTTTGTGTGGGAATGTGTGTGCGATATCAATGAATACTGTGGATGGTGTCTAAAGGGCTTATCCATGCTAACCACTCTGATCTCAGGCCTCTGGTTTGCTTTTTTAAATTTAATTTTATTTATTTTCCCTGAGACAGGCCTTACTCTATTAGCCAAGGCTTTTCAAAATTTCATCACAGTAGTCTTTCCTGCCTCAGCCTCCCAGGGCTAAGAATTACAGGCACACACCAAAACAACTAGCTTCTAAAAGCATTTAAATGACTTTTTTGGAGTTTTTTATATTAATTTGATATATTAGAACAAGACAAGGTCAAAAACCTGCAAAGGCAGCAGCTGTTCCTGAGCATCGCTCAGAATCTTGAGGAGGAATAAAACTGGACAATCACAAGTTCAAGATCAGCCTGTGCTATATCACAAGACCCTATTTCAAAACAGAACAACAGGCAGAGCGGTTTGGTGGTTCGTCAGGTGAGCGTCGTGTTGTGCTGCGCGGCGACTGCGGTTGTTCTCGGGGTACCGACAGCGGCGCGGCGGTCAGAGAACGAGGCCCAGGACTTCGTACTTTGCGGCTGAGAGAAATGGCCCGAAAAAGCAGACGTGCTAGTAACGTCCACCGGACGGGGACACCGCCTGGCCCCCCCCCCCGCAAGCGCAGCCTGGGGGCCACGAGGCCGCCCGAAGGAGCCGCTCCCATCCTTAAACCGGCGGGAGTGAATACTCCCCCAACAAGCTACACAAACGGCCCTTCGGATCCAGTCGGTTCCTGTCTGCGGGAGATTCGTCGTTACCAGAAGTCGACTGAGCTGCTGATCCGGAAGCTGCCTTTCCAGAGGTTGGTGCGGGAGATCGCCCAGGATTTCAAAACCGACTTGAGGTTTCAAAGTGCAGCCATCGGGCGCGCTTCAGGAGGCCAGTGAACATACCTGGTGGGTCTGTTTGAAGACACTAACTGTGTGCCATCCACGCCTAGAGAGTCACCATCATGCCCAAAGACATCCAGTTGGCTCGCCGGATACGGGGAGAGAGACTTAAGTGAAGGCAGTTTTTATGGCGATTTTGTAGTAAATTCTGTAAAATACTTTGGTTTAATTTGTGACTATTTTTGTAAGAAATTGTTTATAATATGTTGCGTTTGTACTTAAATCATTCCATCTTTCACTCAGGATGAATGCGAAAAGTGACTGTTCACAGACCTCAGTGATGTGAGCACTGTGGCTCGGCAGTTACAAGTTGAGGAATGCGAAGGGGGTGTTGATGTTTCTTGCTTCTCTGATGCATAGTTTACTGTATGTTAATGACTTGTTGGGTAGATATTAGGGTAATAGAAAATGAGAAAAATGTGTACAGGGTCCTTTTGCAATAAAACGTGGTTATGACTTGATCCAAGTGTTTAACAATTGGGGCTGTTAAGTCTGACCATACATCACTGTGATAGAATGTGTTTTTCAAGGGTTGAAGATCCAAGTTTTAAACCACAGTGTAACTGTTTTCCTAAAAAAAAAGGAGAAAGAAAGAACAAAAGAAAAAAGAAAAAAAAAAGACAGTAAATCTGGCAGCTATAGAATAACACTATGTGCATCTATGATAGCTATTTTATATATTGAGCTTCAACATTTTTAATTAAATGTTTTACATCCACAAGTGGTGGGGAGTCTTTTCGTTAAGGTGTGTGTAATTTAAGTCCAGTTTGTTTTTTCTCCTACTAGACTGCACTTGTTCTCATAGGTAGAGAAATGCTGTGCGTTATACATAACCCTGCATAATTCCCCATTCTACCACATGTTACGAACCCTCTAACGATAATGCCTACACTAATGGAGATTTTATTTATAAGGTAAATAACAAGTTATTTCACACCACAATCTGTTACTAATCTAGTTAGTGCAGCTTTTCATTGTGTTTTGTTTGCCTAATATTTAGTAGTTTGTTACTTTTTTTTTTAAACTTTTTTATAAATTTTTATTTAATTTCTGTATGTGTATGAATTATACTGTCTGCCGTGCGTTTGTGCACCCTTGTCGTGCATTACCACGAGGTCAGAAGAGGGTTGTTGGATTCCCCTGAACTGGAGTTTCTCCTAATTGGAGTTTCAGGCGGTTTCTTGGCCACCAGGTGGGTGCTGGGGATCTGACTCAGGTCTCTGTAAAGCGGTCCCATGCTCTTAACCACTCAGGCCCATCCTCTCAGACCTACTTTTTTTTTTATTCTTTAAGAAGAAACAATACAAGGTTGGTTCTTTTTTTTGTTTCCTGGTGGAATTTAATGTATATTTGTTGGGGAAGGAAGGAGCAGTCTCCAGCTTTTTATTGGACATCTGCCAATTAAGAATGGGGTAGGTTTACATCTGGTGACTATCCTGGGAAAATCCTTTTATAGAGATGGCCTTCCAAGTGGTTTTTAAATTTATCCTATTGAAGTTTCTAGGTCAATTATGTATGTTGACTAAATTTACAAATACACTTGTTTTATCAAAAAAACGAACACAAAACCACTATAACATACCATTACAGTTGGGGCTGGAGAGATGGGCTCATGGGTTGAGCACCAACTGCTCTTGCAGAGGACCCGGTTCAAATTCTCCAGCACCACATGGCTAAGAACCATCTTTAAGTAAGCCGGGCATGGTGGCACACCACTTTGATCCCAGCACTCGGGAGGCAGAGGCAGCGAGATCTTCTGTGAGTTCAAGGCCAGCCTTGTTTACAGAGTGAGTTCCAGGCCAGCTGGGGCTACAGTTATTGACCCTGTCTCAAATAAATGAATAAATAAATAAATAAATAAATAAATAAATAAATAAATAGTTTAATGTACATTTTGAAGGGAGCTGCTTTGCACCCACATATCAGGTCACGGAACATAGAAAGGACCATGAGCCTCCTAAGAGTCCTCTCCCCACAGGGAGAACAAACTATCCTGACCATCTGACTTTTTTTGGTTTTAGGGACAAGTTCTCACTATGTAACCCAGGTTGGCCTCAAACCCATAATCCTGTCTCTACCTCTTGAGTGTTAGATTTAAAAAAAAAAAAAAAAAGCCAAGCATAGTGGCACATGTCTTTAATCCCAGCATTTGGGAGGCAGAGGCAGATAGATCTCTGTGAGTTCAAGGCCAGCCTGGTCTACATAGCAAGTTCCAGGACAGCTGGGGCTACAGGGAGACCCTGTCTTGAAAAGACCCCCCCAAAAAAAGATGTCAGGCTGAAGAAATGGCTCAGTGTTTAAGAGCATTGCTGCTCTTGCAGAGGACCTGGATTTAGTTCCCAACACCTACATGACAGCTAACAACCATCCTTAACTCCAGTTCCAGAGGATCCTATACTCTATCTGGCCTCTATGGGCATAAGGTATGCACAGAGTACACTTACATATACATGCAGACAAAACAGTTATACATATAAAATAAAAATAAATAGTTGGCATGTTGGTACATGCCTTTAATCCCAGCCCTGGGGAGGCAGAGGCAGGCAGATCTCTGTGAGTTTGAGGCCAGCCTGAGGTATATAATGAGACCCTCTCTCAAAAAGATAAATTAATTAAATAAATAACTATTTAAAATAGTAATAAGTAAATAAAAGATGTGATGTCACAGGCTAGTAGCAAGAAGCTGACATGGACCACTCCTCAGAAGAGCTCTATTGGGAGACTTTCGGCATCATGGGCACTGAAAGCAATGGCAGAGCCCTGAAGGGGGAGAGCAGACCTTCAGATCTGAAGAAGAGCTTCATTAGGAGAGACCACAGCCAGGGACACCATGGTGGGGATCCTGCAGGGAGAGGCACAGCCTTCCATTCCCAGAATGCTCAGCCACAGCATGCTACCACAGGCGGCATGGTGGAGCCTTGAAGAGCGAGATCTGAAAATGAGTCCAGTCATCATGGATAGAGTGGGAGGGGCGTCCTGAAGTGAAGGATCCTTCAATTCTGGAGAAATAAAGGGAATTCTTCAAGTTTGGGGGCTGGGGGTTGTGTTCCCACCGCCATCTAGTTCCTTACTTCCTTATGACTCCCGGGAGTCATAAGGAAGTAAGGAACTAGATGGCACTAAAGCTAGAATTCAAGGTTGCCTTGGGCCTGGGTCTGGAGGCTATGATGGAGAGGATGGGGGTACGCTGGGCTTGCACCTGTGAGGCTTGCTTATCAACTCTGTCTGGAGAGCTGCAGAGGCAGGGGTGAGGAGAGTACAGCCTAAGTTCTGGGAGAAAGAGAGGCTGCCACAGAGTTTGTGACCTAACACCCAGTTCTGAGTGTGCCGTCGCAAATCGCCAGGCCCAGCCTTATCTGTGACTTTTGAGCTAATTGCTTCCTTGTATCTTTTATGTTGTGTCATCTGTTGATATACTCTTTTTTTTTAACATTTTTTAATTCTTTTTTATTAATTTTATTTATTTCTGTATGTGTATGAATGTACTGTCTGCATGCAAGTTTGTGCACCCGTGTCGTGCAATGCCGCGGAGGACAGAAGAGGGTGTCGATTCCCCTGGAACTGGAGTTCTCCTGGAATTGGAGTTTCAGACGGTTCTCAGCCACCATGTGGGTGCTGGGGATCGAACCCAGGTCCTCTGTAAGAGCAGTCGGCGCTCTTAACCGCTAGGCCATCTCTCCAGCCCAATATACTCTTAAATTCTTTTGTTTTTGCATTCTATGTACTTTAATTTTGGCTGGTTTTGAGCTTTATCCAAATTTTTAGTATTATCTGTATGTAGTAGTTTGCATGAGAAGTCTCTTGCAGGCTCACATATCTGAACTCTTGATCCCTGGCTGGTAGCAGTGTTATGGAACCTTTAGCAGGTGGAGCTCTGCTGGAGGTGAGCATGGAGAGTTTATAGCCTCACCGGCCTCGCCCCAGTCCCAGTTTGCTCTCTGCTTCTCACATGTGGATGGAAACATGATTTCTCAACTTCCTGCTGTGAGAAACACTGAATATTGTTATTTTCTTTCAAACCCTGTAAAATGTGGTTTAGGACAAGGAATTCTAATCGTTTGATTCCACCATACTCTGTAAGACTTTTGTTTAAGGAAATTCCCTGATGGTTCCTGAACTTGCTAGCCTTGGGCAGGAGAGTGCTTTCTGCTTCCTTTTCACTTTCTTTTTTTTTTTTTTCACTTTCTTTTAAATTAGCCAACCAGGAATGACTGTGGGGTCGGATCCCAGCCAATGGGGAAGAGTCAGCACTCTTACGTTAGGGTTAAAAATCTATCAAGCTTCTGGGTCCTGTGTGCTTGCCTGATCTGGCAATCACACAGGATGCCCTTTTGCAAAAGTAAAATCTCCCTTGTTGAGAGTTACTTTCCTTTGTCTGTGTTCTCTGTGCAGAACTGGTGGAGTCTTTGCACCTCAGACTTTATTTCTAACACCTCTCTGGCCACCAGCTGCTGTGCCTCCCACACCATTATAGATTCTTCCACTGAATGAACTCCTCCTGTAACTGCCTTGGCCATGTTGTTTTATCACAGCCACAGAAAGTAACATTATCTTGTGTCATGTTTCCTGCCCTTAAATGTTAAGTTTCTAGGTTATCTACCTGTGCTGAGAGTGTGTGTATATATATACATATATATATATATATATATGTATATATATATATATATATTCATTTGCTTCCTCAATAATCTTCTATAACATGACAATAAGGCTTAATTATAGGTTCTGCTGCTGATGGGCATTTGTTCTGCTCCGCCCATGGAGTTATCCCAGGGCTACACACTCAGGATGAAATTGCTGAGTCATGGAGATGTATCTTCACCCATTAGATATTGCCAAACATCTTTCCGAAGTAATTATGCTAATTTGCATTCCCACCTTCAGCCTTTGAGAGTCTCCACTGCTCCCTGCCCTCAGAAATGCTGGGTGGTTTCAGACTATTGTAAAGAAGCTTTATTGATAGGTTATTAATAAGAACAGACGGTAGAAACAGGGCATGCAGTTTACAAATAGAGAGTTCAATTCCTGTCCTTGGCTCAAAGCTGGAAATGCCTTTGGTTCTGTCCTCACTGGAGGTCAGAAATGGCGGGAGTACTTGGGGGGGGGGCCTGGTCCTTGGTCTGGTTCCTAAGTGGTTTTAGGGTCTCAATTCTTAGAGGGAATATGTCACAGAAATTAAGTCTTGCAGACCAGTGAGAATGAAATTGTCTCTCTCATGACTGACTTTAGACATCCCCGCCCTCCTGCCTTCTGTTTCCTTAGTAACACCAGAAAGGGAAGCTCCTCCTTAGGATTTAAACTGTCATCTAAAAAGTCAAGGGCATCTGGGCTTTGTTGAGGGCCACTTAAGCAAAGCTACTTCCTCCTGGTCAAAAAAAATTGAATCAAATCCTACTTCTGGCCTGAGGAGAGACCTGATATTCTTCATTACCAAAAGCACTATACACTATATTGTCTCCTGCTTCTGAGAGTTAATCCACTTGGGCCTGTCAGTCACCTGGCCAGGAGGCCCTTGGAAAGCTGGTTCACCTGAAGACTTGCTAAGGAGATGGGAGATGGGAGAAATGTTTATCCTGTGGTGAGACAGTGTGCTTATCCTTCCTAGAAGCCCCTCCCTACAGGCAGACACTTGCAGAACTTCCATCACATAGCACCTTAGAGCCTCTACCACAAGGTGGAGTGTAACTCAAGAAAATCTTCACCTTGAAACTGAAACTTCTGCAAAAGTTGATCGATGGATTAGAACTTCACTGACTGGAGAATTCGGAATGTTGCAGGTGCAAATCCTAATTACAACTTATCTTGGTCCATCTTTAGCCCCTTAACTGTCCACTCTTTGCCCACTCTGTTTGCAATTTAACATCCTGTGACTAACAGATAAAAACCTTATGGAGGGCTGGAGAGATGGCCTCGTGATTAAGAGCACCGACTGCTCTTGCAGAGGACGAGGTTCGATCCCCAGCACCCACATGATGGCTGAGAACCGTCTTTAACTCCAGTTCCAGGGGAATCCAACACCCTCTTCTGACCTCTACGGCACGACACAGGTGCACAAACCTACATGCAGACAGTACATTCATACACATAAAAAATAAATAATTTTTTTTAACTAAAAAAAAAAAAACCTTATGGAATATATTAACTTAACAAAGCCCTAACTCCCACCAGCCAAAAGGCTGAGTATCATCATACAGAATCTGAGACCTGTAGCTGAGATTTTGATTTTGCTGCAAGGCCCTACTTAATGTGTCCACTGGTGTATTTGAAAAGTGTCTTGGGGCCGGGCGTGGTGGCACACGCCTTTAATCCTAGCACTTGGGAGGCAGAGGCAGGCGGATCTTTGTGAGTTCAAGGCCAGCCTGGTGTGCAGAATGAGTTCCAGGACAGCTGGGGCTACAGGGAGACCCTGTCTCGAAAAGACCAAAAAAAAAAAAGAAAAGTGTCTTGGGGCTGAAGAGATGGCCTAGCGGTTAAGAGCGCCAACTGCTCTTGCAGAGGAGCCAGGTTCGATCCCCAGCACCCACATGGCAGCTGAGAACTGTCTGTAACTCCAGTTCCAGGGGAATCCAACACCCTCTTCTGACCTCCGCGGCATTGCACGACACGGGTGCACAAACCTACATGCAGACAGTACATTCATACACATAAAAAAATAAATAAATTCAGCTGGGCGTGGTGGTGCACACCACCTAGCACTTTAATCCTAGCACTTGGGAGGCCAGAGGCAGCCGGATCTTTGTGAGTTCAAGGCCAGCCTGGTCTATAGAGTGAGTTCCAGGACAGCTGGGGCTACAGGGAGACCCTGTCTCAAAAAGACCAAAAAAAAAAAAAAAAAAGTTTTTGATTTATAACTTTTCATGAAACTGCTTCCAGACCGGAACATGGAATTTAAGATAACCTGGATCTGTGTTCCCAGGCCGTGCTCACTCATATTAAGCCATCTCTTGAGAGTTGTGTTTTGGCAGCCACACTCCTTTGCAAAAGGCATGGCTTTCTCTCTTCCTCTCCCCTATCTCCCTCTTCCAGGTAGGGGCCAAGATTTACAGCTTGCCTGTTCTGTTGTTTTTCTCTCAAACCCTAATAAAATAGCTATTCTTACACCAGGACCATATTCTGGTTTGCTTCTCCATTCTTGTGGCAAAACACTCTGACCAATACCAACTTGGGGAGGAAAGGGATTATTTGGCTCACATCTCCCCAGTTCATCACTTAGGGAGCCCAAGGTAGCAACTCAGGGCGGGAACCTGGAGGCAGGAGCTGAAGCACAGGCGCTGGAGGAAGCGCTTAGCTGCTCCCCTGACCCCACGCCAGCCTGGCCTTCTTTTTTTTTTTTTTCCCCTTTTTAATTTCTTTTTTTATTAATTTTTATTTATTTCTGTATGTGTACAAATGTACTGTCTGCATGCAAGTCTGTGCACCCGTGTCGTGCAATGCCGCGGAGGTCAGAAGTGGGTGTCGGATTCCCCTGGAGCTGGAGTTCTCCTGGAATTGGAGTTTCAGACGGTTCTCAGCCGCCATGTGGGTGCTGGGGATCGAACCCGGGTCCTCTGCAAGAGCGGTCGGCGCTCTTACCCGCTAGGCCATCTCTCCAGCCCATCCAGCCTGCCTTCTTATACGGTACACAACAACCTGCTGGGTGGCACCACCCATAGTGGGCTGGGCCCTCCCACATCACTCAACAATCAAGACAATACTCCACGGATGCAGCCACAGACCAGTCCAATGGAAGAAATTCCCCAATTGAGGCTCCCTCAGCCCAAGCGTGTCAGGTTGACACTACAGCTCTCCAGCACACCATACTTTAGATTAAGTTTTTGAAGCTTGGGAACTGGAAATCCTGCAGTTTGTTTTAGTCTTTTTCCAGACTTTTTTCTGGGGTGCGTGGGGAGGAAAGGTATTCTGAGTCTTGTGTTCCCAGATGCGTTTCAGGGTCAGCACAGCACTTTTATTATTTTTTATTTATTTATTTATTTATTTTTTTTTTGGTCTTTTCGAGACAAGGTCTCCCTGTAGCCCCAGCTGGCCTGGAACTCACTCTGTGGACCAGGCTGGCCTTGAACTCACAAAGATCCACCTGCCTCTGCCTCCCAAGTGCTAGGATTAAAGGCGAGCACCACCAGGCCCAGCATTATTTATTATTTTATGTCTATGAGTGTACTGACTGCATGTAGGTAGGTGCACGCATGTCGTGCAGTGCTCGGGAGGCCAGAAGAGGGTGTTGGATTCTCCTGGAACTGGAGTTAAAGATGGTTCTTAGCTGCCATGTAGTTGCTGGGAATCGAACCTGGGTCCTCTGCAAGAGCAGTTGGTGCTCTTAACCGCTAAGCCATCTCTCCAGCCCCAGCATAGCACTTCTTGTAACGAAATTCATAGAGATTTTGGTAGTGATTGTATTATGTATCAATATCAATTTGAAAATTATTGCTATCTTCACAATAAGAACTGAGGGTAAAAAGCTGGGTGTGGAGGTGCACCACCTATAATCGCAGTATTCGGGAGGCAGGAAGCCACCTAGGGTCTGTTCCAGGTTCCTCTTCCTCCCCAGGTAAAGAATTACAAGATGAGAAATTCAAAGTCACAGCACACAGCCAAGGTTTATAGAAGAACAAGCAATACTCCACACAGCAAAGAGACAGATTCCTCTTGCCCCAAGGGGAAGGGTCCAGAGCTGAAGCAGCTTCTACCCACCTGGATGATCTGCACTTTTGCATTCTATAGGGTAGGAGGTTGGACAAGACTGGGCTCCCCTGTCCCCCTTAGGATGCGCAGAATAGGATGCATGTTGTTGGTTGGTTCATTCATATGAAAGCAGGTACCTGATTGGACAGAGCAAGGGGCAGGAAACCTGAAGTTCCCTGGGTGCTGGGAGGGGAAGAGAACCATAAGGGCCATCTTGGTAAAGAACCGGAAGTAGGCCATTTTTTATATAAGCGGCCTCTGCTGTCTCCGCCCCTGTCTGGGCCCTCCTCCCTTGTCTATGGGCCTAGTTCAGAACTATCTCCTACTCTCCTTCTGGGACCAGGCTGGTCTATATAATAAGTTCCAGGGAAGACCCTGTCTAAAAAAAAAAAAGGAGCTCAGTAGTAGAGAATTTGCCTAGCATGCATAAGACCCTGGGGTTGATCCCCAGCACCACTAAAAAATGAAAAAGAATTAAGAATTCACAATCATAAGGCATTCTGCTCATGAGCTTGACTCTGTATTTTCTTCCATATTCTTTTTTTTTTTTTTTTTTTTTTTTTTGAGACGGGGTCTCCCTGTAGCCCCAGCTGTCCTGGAACTTGCTCTGTAGACTAGACTGGCCTGAACTCACAGAGATCCACCTGCCTCTGCCTCCCAAGTGCTAGGATTAAACCTGGCTACTTCAATATTCTTTTTTTTTTTTTTTTTTTTTTTTTGGTCTTTTTGAGACAGGGTCTCCCTGTAGCTCTGGCTGTCCTGGAACTCACTTGTAGACCAGAGCTGGCCTCAAACTCATAGAGATCCGCGTGCCTTGCCTCCCAAGTGCTAGGATTAAAGGCGTGCCACCACCACGCCCAGCATTTATTTATTCTGTATGTGTATGAATGTACTGTCTGCATGCAAGTTTGTGCACCGTGTCATGCATGCCGGCGGGGGTCAGAAGAGGTGTCGGATTCACCTGGAACTGGAGTTCTCCTGGAATTGGAGTTTCAGACGGTTCTTGGCCACCATGTGGGTGCTGGGATCGACCCGGGTCCTCTGTAAGAGCGGTCGGCGCTTGTAGACCAGGTGGGCCTTGAACTCACACGAGATCCCATGTCTCTGCCCTCCAATGCTAGGATTAAAGGCGTGCGCCGGGGCTGGAGATGAGCCTAGGGTTAAGAGCACCAACCGCTCTTGCAGAAGACCTGGTTTCCATCCCAGCACCACATGGTGGCTGAGAACCGTCTTTAACTCCAGTTCCAGGGGAAACCCAGTTCCAGAGAATACCAGTTCCGGGGAATCTGACACCCTCTTCTGACTCCATGGCATTTCATGACATGGGTGCACAAACCTGCATGCAAGACAGTACATTCATACACAATAGAAAAAAATAAATAACTTTAAAAAATTTTTTAATAAAAAATAAAGGTGTGCACCACCATGCCTGGCTGCAAGTGGAATTTTTTACTTAATTTCATTTCTTATTCATCAGAGATTTATTTTTTTTTAATTTTTTTTTATTTATTTTGTATGTGTATGAATGTACCGTCTGCATGCAGGTTTGTGCACCCGTGTCGTGCAATGCCGTGGAGGTCAGAAGCGGGTGTTCGGGTTCCCCTGGAACTGGAGTTCTCCTGGAATTGGAGTTTCGGACGGTTCTCGGCCGCCATGTGGGTGCTGGGGATCCAACCCGGGTCCTCTGTAAGAGCATCGGCACTCTTAGCCGCAGGGCCATCTCTCCAGCCCCTAATTCTATATTTTTGTAGCTTCTTTTTTAATTAAGTTATTAGCATATTAATTATACATCATAGTGACTTACATGATGACACTTTTATACATGTATATAATGCATTTCTCTTGTATTCACCCCTAAGACCCTTGCTTGTCCCCCTCTTCACCTGCTGATCTCTTTCCTTTCCTACTGTATGGTGAGTTCCAGCCTAGCTACAGGGTGTGCTGGACACCTTCAGTTGTCAGCTCGACACACCTGAGAAGAGGGAACCTCAATTGAGACATATCCTCTATCAGATGGGCCATGTGGTGAGTCACCTCAAGATTGCCCATAGCTACGCTGTAGTATGAGCCCCCAGCTGAGCCCAGTAGTTTAAAAATTAACTCAAAGTATGGGGACAGCTGAACTAGGGTGAAAGTTAAGAACAAATCATCCTGTACCTGCTTGCTTAGAAACTTAATCTGCTAACTTAAATTCATGGCTTCTGTACTTTATGATTGGCTTGCTTTTAAGAGAATAGGATTTGTTAGAGGGGCTTACCACCCTAAGCTTGGGGAACTTAAAACTTTTCACCCCTATATGTTTTTTCCTATATAAACGCCTCCCAACTGCAACTCCTTGTAACTCACCCTNATTTCTTACCCATAATCAGAGTTCCTTGGCAAACTACTTTGTATGTGTGTTAACTTTTTGTGTACAAGTTTCTCATCTCAAGACATAAAGTGAAATTCTCAGAGGGGGGGTAATGTAATTTTTTTGTATTCTTCATGTTTGTCCTTTTTTTTTTGGTCTTTTTGAGACAGGGTCTCCCTGTAGCTCTGGCTGTCCTGGAACTCACTCTGTAGACCAGGCTGGCCTCAAACTCATAGAGATCCGCGTGCCTCTGCCTCCCAAGTGCTAGGATTAAAGGCGTGCACCACCACGCCCAGCATTTATTTATTTCTGTATGTGTATGAATGTACTGTCTGCATGCAAGTTTGTGCACCCGTGTCATGCATTGCCGCGGGGGTCAGAAGAGGGTGTCGGATTCACCTGGAACTGGAGTTCTCCTGGAATTGGAGTTTCAGACGGTTCTTGGCCACCATGTGGGTGCTGGGGATCGAACCCGGGTCCTCTGTAAGAGCGGTCGGCGCTTGTAGACCAGGTGGGCCTTGAACTCACAGAGATCCACCTGTCTCTGCCTCCCAAGTGCTAGGATTAAAGGCGTGCGCCGGGGCTGGAGAGATGGCCTAGCAGTTAAGAGCACCAACCGCTCTTGCAGAAGACCTGGTTTCCATCCCCAGCACCCACATGGTGGCTGAGAACCGTCTTTAACTCCAGTTCCAGGGGAAACCCAGTTCCAGGAGAATCCCAGTTCCAGGGGAATCTGACACCCTCTTCTGACTTCCATGGCATTTCATGACATGGGTGCACAAACCTGCATGCAGACAGTACATTCATACACATAAGAAAATAAATAACTTTAAAAAATTTTTTAATAAAAAATAAAGGTGTGCACCACCATGCCTGGCTGCAAGTGGAATTTTTTACTTAATTTCATTTCTTATTCATCAGCAGAGGTTCTAATTCTATTTTCTTAATTTTTTTTATTTATTTCTGTATGTGTATGAATGTACCGTCTGCATGCAGGTTTGTGCACCCGTGTCGTGCAATGCCGTGGAGGTCAGAAGCGGGTGTCGGGTTCCCCTGGAACTGGAGTTCTCCTGGAATTGGAGTTTCGGACGGTTCTCGGCCGCCATGTGGGTGCTGGGGATCCAACCCGGGTCCTCTGTAAGAGCAGTCAGCACTCTTAGCCGCAGGGCCATCTCTCCAGCCCCTAATTCTATATTTTTGTAGCTTCTTTTTTAATTAAGTTATTAGCATATTAATTATACATCATAGTGACTTACATGATGACACTTTTATACATGTATATAATGCATTTCTCTTGTATTCACCCCTAAGACCCTTGCTTGTCCCCCTCTTCACCTGCTGATCTCTTTCCTTTCCTACTGTATGGTGAGTTCCAGCCTAGCTACAGGGTGTGCTGGACACCTTCAGTTGTCAGCTCGACACACCTGAGAAGAGGGAACCTCAATTGAGACATATCCTCTATCAGATGGGCCATGTGGTGAGTCACCTCAAGATTGCCCATAGCTACGCTGTAGTATGAGCCCCCAGCTGAGCCCAGTAGTTTAAAAATTAACTCAAAGTATGGGGACAGCTGAACTAGGGTGAAAGTTAAGAACAAATCATCCTGTACCTGCTTGCTTAGAAACTTAATCTGCTAACTTAAATTCATGGCTTCTGTACTTTATGATTGGCTTGCTTTTAGAGAATAGGATTTGTTAGAGGGGCTTACCACCCCTAAGCTTGGGGACTTAAACTTTTCACCCCTCCATGTGGTTTTTCCTATATAAACGCCTCCCAACTGTAACTCTTTGGTACATACCCTTGACTGAGTGTATGGTGTGTAGTCATCAGCTGACTAAAGAATTCATTTTTTTTTTTTGTCTGGTTGGTCTTCTCTGTTGAAATTACCCATTACAGCCAGCGGCCATATTTGTGAGGCATTTTCTTAATTGCTAATTGATGAGAGGGACCAGCCCACTGTGGGTGGTGCCACCCCTGGGCAAGTGGTCCTGGGTTATCTAAAAAAAAAAAATCAAGCTAGCTGGGTATGGTGACAGACGCCTTTAATCCTATTACTTGGGAGGTAGAGGCAGGCACATCTCTGTGAGTTCAAGGTCAGCTGGGGCTACAGAGAGACCCAGTCTCAAAAAAAAAAAAAAAAAAGACTCTATAAACTCTTTTATAAAAACTATAATATCGGGGCTGGAGAGATGGCCTAGCAGTTAAGAGCGCCAACCACTCTTACAGAGGACCCAGGTTCGATCCCCAGCACTCACATGGTGGCTGAGAACCATCTGAAACTCCAATTCCAGAAGAACTCCAGTTCCAGGGGAATCTGACACCCTCTTCTGACCTCCGAGGCATTGCACAACATGGGTGCACAAACCTACATGCAGACAGTACATACATACAAATACAGAAAAAAAAAGTATAATGTCTTAGGGCTGGAGAGATGGCTCAGCAGTTAAGAGCACTGACTGTTCTTGCAGAGGACCCAAGTTTGAATCCCAGCACTCACATGGCAGCTCACAACCGTCCATATCTCCAGTTGCAGGGGATCCAACGCCCTCTTCTGACCTCCTTTCAGGACATGGGTAGACTACACACATGTAGGCATAACCCTCATACACATTAAAAAAATATTTTTAAATATATGTCTTAAATATATGTCTTGACAAACATATGTCTCATGTATAATCATTTCCTGGAAGTGAGGTCATAAAACTTCCATGTTCTATGTAAAAAATTCTTCTGTATTCCAAGATCATAGCCCATGTAAGGAAACAGCCAGAATTGACCAGAGTCCAAGACAACAGCTCCAGAGAAAGTAGACTGTTTTGCTTCTCATCCATCTGTGCACCTTTTCTAAGCCTAGGGAACAATCTGTGGAAGAGGGGGCGTCGTAGAATGTAAGGGCTGCGATTGGGGTGAACGGTGAAACTACAGCAATATAGTCTGGACACTCATTTGATCAACTTGATTGAACATACAAGCCCCCCCCTGCTGGATGGTGGGACCCATGGGTGTGTGGGTTTGGGGCCACACTGCTTGCAAATTGGTTTTTACATGAAGGATGCTTGTACTCATATTACTTATTGTTAAAAAATGAAAAAAAAACTGAGAGAAAGATGCAGGACAGTTATGGCAGAATGCATGATCTGGGATGGGGTGGGGTGGGGGGAAGGGAAAGGGAAATATGCCTGAACTGAATTGGAAAATGATGTATGAAATACACAAAGCATCAATAAAAAAAAATTTCTTCTAGCCAGGTGTGGTGGCGCACGCCTTTAATCCTAGCACTCAGGAGGCAGAGGCAGGCGGATCTTTGTGAGTTCAAGGCCAGCCTGGTCTACAGAGTGAGTTCCCGGACAGCTGGGGCTACAGGGAGACCCTGTCTCAAAAAGACCAAAAAAAAAAAAATTTCTCCTGCCTGGATTGTGAGGTGTAGCTGGACGATGGGGTATAGCTGGGGATGATGGGGTGTAGCCGGACAGTAGGGTGTAGCCAGACGGTGGGGTGTAGCTGGATGGTGGTAGAATATTTGCCTAGCATGTGCTAAGCCTTGAATTCAATCTCCAGACCCACTAAATAAATAGGTAGGTAGATAGATGATGATGATGATGATAGATAGATAGATAGATAGATAGATGATAGATAGATAGATAGATAGATAGATAGATAGATAGATAGATAGATAGATAGATAATAAGTCCTCTACAACATTTTTTCCTATCAGTTTTAGGATTTTTATCCATCTAGAATACGAATGGCCTCAGATAGAAATGCAACCATACCCCCTCCGTGGCACACCCTTATTCTAACACTATTGGAAAGGCCATGATTCCCTGTGACTTGCGGGCATGTCCACTCTGCAGCCCACAGGCCACATGTTTCCCAAGATGGCTATGAATCTACCCAACATAAAAATTTAACTTAAAACATGAGAAGGCAGATTTCTGTGGTCTCCAAAGCTAGTTCCAGGCCAGCTGGGGCTACAGAAAGACCCTGTCTTGAAAAAAATTCATGAGTTTTTTTTTTCTTCAATCTGCTTGCATAGTGCTTGAGCACCAATTTGTACATGACAATGTTTTGTCCTATCAAAAAGTTAGACATGCCAGGCATTTTAGCTCCTATGAAGTAACTGGCAGTATTCTGAGTGCATGTTTAGTGCCCATGACCTATTTGCTAGTTTCCACTCCAAAGCACACTGTTTTCATCATTATGGCTGTATAATCACTCCCTGTGACATATAACAGCTGCTCCAGCCATATTTTTCTCTACAGATGTCTTGAATTTTCTGGGCATTTTGGATTCTGTTTATCAAGGTCCACCAAAAACTTGTTTGGACTTTTGACAAGAATTGCATCGAATGTACATTTGAGAAGAAATAACAGTTTTGAACATTCAGTCTTCCCATCCCACAAGAACAGTTCTGGGAAAATCCAGTATTAGAGATGGACCTGCCATAGGCCAAAGAAAGAGGCAGACAGTGGTCAGGCATGGGGATTCACTCCTGTAACCCCAGCACTCAGGGGGCTGAGCCAAGAGGATCATCACAATGTTGAAGCCAGCCTGGGCTACATAGCAAGACCCTGTCTCAATCTCCCTTGCCTTCCAAGAAAGGAAAGAAAAAAAAAAGTAAGAAGAAAAAAAGAGGCAGAGAGGTGCAGCATTGCACTGAAATGGACTTGCTGACAGACACGTGGTCAAAGATGGCAGCAAAATTAAAAGACGCCTTTGATTTGAGAGTCAAGAAAAAAGCTTGTACTGTAGTCAGCGCAAAAGCAATTGTATCCAAGCAGAAACATACCTGGTATATCACAGGCAAACATCAAAGCCACCGGATACCACCCAGCCATAATGGTACCAGGGTCCCACCAGGGCTAACAAGCCACAGACCACACAAAAGGTTCTGTTGGTTTATAGTTAGCTGGGAAGACAGACCACGGTTACTCAGGAAGAGCCACTGAGGTTGTAACTCAGGACAGCTGCAGACAGGTCAAACTGGGTCTCCACAATACTGTAAATGTCCACTTACTTAGTTATGCCTTAATGTTTCACAAACTTAACAATTTACTGTGAGCAGAGGAGAGTTCCATGTGTGCGGAGGCCAGAGATCAACCCTGGACACTCTCCACTTACTTGCATTTTTATGTGTATGAGTGTTTTACCTGTGTGTATATAAGTGCACCACATATGTATAATTTCCAAGAAGGCTGGAAAAAGGTGTTCCATCCCTTGGAACTAAAGTTAACATCATGTGGGTGCTGGAAACCAAACTCTAAGAGCAGCCAGTGTTCTTTACTGCTGAGTCGGCTCTCCCACTCCTCTATTTTCTTTTTTAAAACAGTCTCTCACTGGAGTTCCAGACTCACTGGCCAGTGAGCGCCATAGACCCTCTCGTCTCTGCCTCTCAGAGCTGGGATGACAGATACCTCCACAGCTGCTTTTTCTATGGATGCTGGAGATTTGAACTCAGGTCCTGAAGCTTGCACAGCGAGCACTTTACTGATAGCCATCTCCCTATGCATAAAATTAATTTTATCAAAAACTCACACAAACATTTTGAAATCATTTGTTCTTTATGTTATTGCACATGGTGTTTTTTAATTTTTATTTATTTTTTATGTGTATGAATGTACTATCTACATGCAGGTCTGTGCAACCCGTGTCGAGCAATGCCTCGGAGGTCAGAAGAGGGTGTCAGATTCCCCTGGAACTGGAGTTCTCCTGGAATTGGAGTTACAGACCGTCTCAGCCGCCATGTGGGTACTGGGGATTGCACCTGGATCCTCTGCAAGAGCAGTTAGCACTCTTAACCACTAGGCTATCTCTCCAGCCCCTGCACATGGTATTAATTTTCATTCTTAGTTTGCCTGGGACGGCTCACCAGGGAAAAGCCTGTGCTGTGACAGCCTGACAACCTGGGTTCAACCTCTAGAACCCATGGAAAAGTAAAACAGAGAGACGATTCTACAATGTTTGTCTCTGTGTCCACAAGAACACACATGCACACATATACACAATTAATTACAAATATTTTTCATTGTCTATGTAATTAGTATGTAGACATGTAACTGACTTATATTCTGTTGATGGCTAAGCATTCATTAATGATGATTGGCACATAATTTTGCTTTTTCTGCCTTTTTTTGACAGTGTGTTGTCAAAGTTGTAACAGCTTCAGATATGAATTAAATAAAATCTCTTTTACTAGTTTGGGGTGTGTGTGTGTTTGCTTGTTTTTTGGGTCTTTTTGACATGAGGTTTTCTTGTAGACCCAGCTGGCCTAGACCTCCCTATGTAGATCAGACTGGCCTTGATCTCACAGAGATCTGCCTGCCTCTGTCTTCCGAGCACTGGTATGAGAGATGTGTGCTCCTGCTACAACCAGCCTCATTTGCTAGTTTCTTTTTTTTTTTTTTTCATTTGCTAGTTTCTAAAATGATTATTGGGTTGTACTTTTCAATGAAGCCTCTGAGTTTCAATCTTGTTTGTGGGGAGATTTCTTTTTTTTTGTTTTGTTTTCTTTTTCTTTTTTTTTTTTTTTTTTTTTTTTTTTTTTTGGTTTTTTTGAGACAAGGTCTCCCTGTAGCCCCAGCTGTCCTGGAACTTGCTCTGTAGACCAGACTGGCCTTGACATCACAAAGATCCATCTGCCTCTGCCTCCCAAGTACTAGGATTAAAGGCATGCGCCACCACGCCGGGCGAGATTTCTAACATAAGTATAAAACCCTATTCCCCCTTCTTTTTTAAATATTTTATTATTTTTATTTTATGTGTATAAGTATACTTCCTGCATGTATGCAAATGCACTGGGGTTGTGCAATGCCTACCGAGGACAGAAGAAGGTAACAGATCTCCTGGAAATGGAGTTATACATAGTTACTAGCTGCCATGTGGGTGTTGGAAATTGAACCTGGGCCTTCTGCAGGAGCAACCAGTGCTCTTAACCGCTGAGCCAGCTCTCCAGCTCCTGTGTCCCCTTCTTGACAAATGCCCCTTCCTGATTTCCCTGTTATTGTAGGTAGGAAAGAATGCGCTCCTGGTGTTGCTTGCTGTGCTAGACAGCTTTGCTGTGCTAGATAGCTACAACTTAGCAAATCTGGGTGGAGGGAGCCTCATGTGAGGGATCTCCTCCATGGGCTAAACTGCGGCCATGTCTGTGGGGCATTTCCTCCATGGCCTAGCCTGCGGCCATGTCTGTGGGGCATTTCCTCCATGGCTGGCCTGTGGCCATGTCTGTGGGGCATCTCCTCCATGGCCTGGCCTGTGCATGTCTGTGGGGCATTTCCTCCATGGCCTGGACTGTGGCCATGTCTGTGGGGCATTTCCTCCATGGCCTGGCTTGTGGCCATGTCTGTGGGGCATTTCCTCCATGGCCTGCCCTGTGGCCATGTCTGTGGGGCATTTCTCCATGGCCTGGCTTATGGCCATGTCTATGGGGCATCTCCTCCATGGCCTGGCCTGTGGCCATGTCTATGGGGCATCTCCTCCATGGCCTGGCCTGTGCATGTCTGTGGGGCATTACTTCCATGGCCTGGACTGTGGCCATGTCTGTGGGGGATTTCCTCAATGGCCTGGCCTGTGGCCATGTCTGTGGGGCATCTCCTCATGACCTGGCCTGTGCATGTCTGTGGGGCATTTCCTCCATGGCCTGGCCTGTGGCCATGTCTGTGAGGCATTTCCTCCATGGCCTGGCCTGTGGCCATGTCTGTGGGGCATCTCCTCCATGGCCTGGCCTGTGGCCATGTCTGTGGGGCATCTCCTCCATGACCTGGCCTGTGCATGTCTGTGGGGCATTTCCTCCATGGCCTGGCCTGTGGCCATGTCTGTGGGGCATTTCTTCCATGGTCTGGCCTGTGGCCATGTCTGTGGGGCATTTCCTCCATAGCCTGGTCTGTGGCCATGTCTGTAGTGTAATTTCCTACATCGGCCTGGCCTGTGGCCATGTCTGAGGGGCATTTCCTCCGTTGGCCCGGCCTGTGGCCATGTCTGTGGGGCATTTCCTCCATTAGCCTGGCCTGTGGCCATGTCTGTGGGGCATTTCCTCCATTGGCCTGGCCTCTGGCCATGTCTGAGGGGCATTTCCTCCATTGGCCTGGCCTGTGGCCATGTCTGTGGGGCATTTCTTCCACGGGCCTGGCCTGTGGCCATGTCTGTGGGGCATTTTCTCAATGGGCCTGGACTGTGGCTATGTATGTAGGGCATTATCTCCATCGGCCTGGCCTGTGGCCATGTCTGTGGGGCATTTCCTCCATGGCCTGGCCTGTGGCGATGTCCGTGGGGCATTTCCTCCATGGCCTGGCCTGTGGTCATGTCTGTACTGTAATTTCCTACATCAGCCTGGCCTGTGGCCATATCTGAGGGGCATTTCCTCCATGGACCTGGCCTGTGGCCATGTCTGGGGGCATTTCCTCCATTGGCCTGGCCTGTGGCCATGTCTGTGGGGCATTTCCTCCACGGGCCTGGCCTGTGGCCATGTCTGTGGGGCATTTTATCCATGGGCCTGTCCTGTGGTCATGTCTGTGGGGCACATCCTCCATCAGCCTGGCCTGTGGCCATGTCTGTGGGGTATTTCCTCCACGGGCCTGGCCTGTGTCCATGTCTGTAGTGTAATTTCCTCCATCGGCCTGGCCTGTGGCCATGTCTGTGGCTCATTTCGTCCATGGGCCTGGCCTGTAGCCATGTCTGTGGGGCATTTCCACCGTGGGCCTGGCCTGTGGCTATGTCTGTGGGGCACTTCCTCCATCGGCCTGGCCTGTGGCCATGTCTGTGGGGCGTTTCCTCCACGGGCCTGGCCTGTGGCCATGTCTGTGGTGTAATTTCCTCTATCGGCCTGGCCTGTGGCCATGTCTGTGGGGCATTTCCTCCATGGGCCTGGCCTGTGGCCATGTCTGTTGGGCATTTCCTCCATGGTCTGCCCTGTGGCCATGTCTGTGGGGCATTTCCTCCATCGACCTGGCCTGTGGCCATGTCTGTGCAGCAATTCCTCCGTGGCCTGGCCTGTGTCCATGTCTGTGGGGCATTTCCTCCATGGTTGGCCTGTGGCCATGTCTGTGGGACATTTCCTCCATGGGCCTGGCCTGTGGCCATGTCTGTGGGGCATTTCCTCCATGGCCTGGCCTGTGGCCAAGTTTGTGGGGCATTTCCTCTGTGGCCTGGCCTGTGGCCATGTCTGAGGGGCATTTCCTCCACGGCCTGGCCTGTGGCCATGTCTGTGGGGCATCTCCTCCACGGCCTGGCCTGTGGCCATGTCTGTGGGGCATCTCCTCCACGGCCTGGCCTGTGGCCATGTCTGTGGGGCATCTCCTCCACGGCCTGGCCTGTGGCCATGTCTGTGGGGCATCTCCTCCACGGCCTGGCCTGTGGCCATGTCTGTGGGGCAT
>VZQC01004221.1:1177941-1210398 GCA_009823505.1 Rhizomys pruinosus
CATTTCCTCCATGGGCCTGGCCTGTGGCCATGTCTGTGGGGCATTTCCTCCATGGCCTGCCCTGTGGCCATGTCTGTGGGGCATTTCCTCCATCGACCTGGCCTGTGGCCATGTCTGTGCGGCATTTCCTCCATGGCCTGGCCTGTGTCCATGTCTGTGGGGCATTTCCTCCATGGTTGGCCTGTGGCCATGTCTGTGGGACATTTCCTCCATGGGTCTGGCCTGAGGCCATGTCTGTGGGGCATTTCCTCCATGGCCTGGCCTGTCGCCATGTCTGTGGGGCATTTCCTCCATCGGCCTGGCCTGTGGCCATGTCTGTGGGGAATTTCCTCCATCAACCTGGCCTGTGGCCATGTCTGTGGTGTAATTTCCTCCATGGCCTGGCCTGTGGCCATGTCTGTGGGGCATTTCCTCCATCGGCCTGGCCTGTGGCCATGTCTGTGGGGCATCTCCTCCACGGCCTGGCCTGTGGCCATGTCTGTGGGGCATTTCCTCCACGGGCCTGGCCTTTGGCCATGTCTGTGGGGCATTTCCTCCACGGCCTGGCCTGTGGCCATGTCTGTGGGGCATTTCCTCCATGCCTGGCCTGTGCATGTCTGTGGGGCATTTCCTCCATCAGCCCGGCCTGTGACCGTGTCTGTGGGGATTTCCTCCTTCGACCTGGCCTGTGGCCATGTCTGTGGGGCATTTCCTCCATCGACCTGGCTTGTGGCCATGTCTGAGGGGCATTTCCTCCATGGCCTGGTCTGTGTCCATGTCTGTGCGGCATTTCCTCCATGGCCTGGCCTGTGGCCATGTCAGTGGGGCATCTCCTCCACGGCCTGGCCTTTGGCCATATCTGTGGGGCATCTCTTCCACGACCTGGCCTGTGGCCATGTCTGTGGGGCATCTCCTCCACGGCCTGGCCTGTGGCCATGTCTGTGGGTCATCTCCTCCACGGCCTGGCCTGTGGCCATGTCTGTGGGGCATCTCCTCCACAGCCTGGCCTGTGGCCATGTCTGTGGGGTATGTCCTCCACGGCCTGGCCTGTGGCCATGTCTGTGGGGCATCTCCTCCATGGGCCTGACCTGTGGCCATGTCTGTGGGGCATCTCCTCCATGGCCTGGCCTGTGGCCATGTCTGTGGGGCATTTCCTCCATCGGCCTGGCCTGTGGCAATGTCTGTGGGGCATCTCCTCCACGGGCCTGGCCCGTGGCCATGTCTGTGGGGCATTTCCTCCACGGCCTGGCCTGTGGCCATGTCTGTGGGGCATCTCC
This sequence comes from Rhizomys pruinosus, assembly GCA_009823505.1. Lineage (NCBI taxonomy): Eukaryota > Metazoa > Chordata > Mammalia > Rodentia > Spalacidae > Rhizomys > Rhizomys pruinosus. The sequence goes on from VZQC01004221.1 coordinate 1,179,198, forward strand.
TCCATGCCTGGCCTGTGCATGTCTGTGGGGCATTTCCTCCATCAGCCTGGCCTGTGACCGTGTCTGTGGGGCATTTCCTCCATCGACCTGGCCTGTGGCCATGTCCTTGGGAAATATCCTCCATGGCCTGGCCTGTGGCCATGTCTGTTGGGCATTTCCTCCATGGACCTGGCCTGTGGCCATGTCTCTGGGGCATTTCCTCCATGGCCTGGTCTGTGTCCATGTCTGTTGGGCATTTCCTCCATGCCTGGCCTGTGTATGTCTGTGGGGCATTTCCTCCATCAGCCTGGCCTGTGGCCATGTCTGTGGGGCATCTCCTCCATGGCCTGGCCTGTGGCCATGTCTGTGGAGCATTTCCTCCATGGCCTGGCCTGTGGCCATGTCTGTGGAGCATTTCCTCCAACGGCCTGTCCTGTGGCCATGTCTGTGGGGCATTTCCTCCATGGCCTGGCCTGTGGCCATGTCTGTGGGGCATTTCCTCCATGGCCTGGCCTGTGGCCATGTCTGTGGGGCATTTCCTCCATGGGCCTGGCCTGTGGCCATGTCTCTGGGGCATTTCAGGCATTTCTTGCATCGGCCTGGCCTGTTGCCTTGTCTATGGGGCTTTTTTTTTTTTATTGTTAAGTAATTGAGGCTGGCCCAGCTCACTGTGGGCAGGGTCATCTTTCAGCAGGTGATCCTGTGTTGTATAAGAAAGCAGGCTGAACTCCATGTGTGGTGGCGCACGCCTTTAATCCCAGCACTCAGGAGGCAGAGGCAGGTGGATCTCTGTGAGTTCAAGGCCAGCCTGGTCTACATAGTGAGCTCCAGGCCAGCTGGGACTAAAGGGAGACCCTGTCTCAAAAAGACAAACAGGCTGAGCACAGGCCAGAGGAGCAAGCCAATAAGCATCTTTCCTCCGTTATGCTTCAGCTCCTGCCTCTGAGTTCCCTGGACCACAGACTGTCCCATATGCCAAATAAACCCTTTCTTTCATCCCCAAGTTGGTTTTGGTCCGTGTTTCATCACAGCAATAGAAAGTAACTAACAGTAAATAATATGCTTGCCAATGTGCTTTGCATAAATGCCTGTGTATGTTATTTTTAACCATGATTATAGAAAAGCCAGAACACATTGTCCTTGCAGGTCACAAAAAAAGAACAATTGCTAGGGTGGGGTTCCAGCCGCAGCACCACAGAACAATTCATGAATGGGCGCAGGAGCACTGGGCAATGGGTTGTCTGGATGCTTCATGAAAAGGAAGCAGAGTCCAGGGTGGTGTGTTTAGTCCACGTGTAGCTTGTTAACAGATTTAGATGGTGTTGTTGATTAGAGACCTGAAAAGATGCAATTCCTGGAGTGTGGAAAGCAGATCAGAAGCTGAGGGAGAAAATGTCAGGATCTCAAAGCATCATTAAAATGAGAAAACAGGGACTGACCAGATGGCTCAGCAGGTAGAGGCACTTGCCACCAAGCTGTACCACCTGAGTTCGATCCCTGGGACCCAAGTGGTAGAAGGAGAGCGCCGACTCCAGCAAGCTGCCATACGACCTGCACACACGCGCTCTCACTCACATGCATCCACATGCACACAGTAATAAATAAATGCGAAGTCTTTGTAATGCTTCACAAAAAGCGTTTATATAGCCTCGTCCCTGCTCTTGAGCCGGCTTCACAGGCTGCAGTGCCCACACTGGCCATTAGAGGGCAGCACACGCTTCACCGAAACCAGCCACTCCACCCAAAGAACGGAAATTAACATAAACAACCAAATCAGGTTTTCAGTTTTTGTTTAAAAAGGACACGGATAATAACCATATTTCTGAGCACTTGAAGTGACCAGCGCTAAAAAATTCCAACAGCTTCCAAAGTTTTTAAATGTACACTTCTCATAAATAAATGTAAAATATCCAAAAAATTATAAATTTAAAACTAAAGAAAAAAAGAGACGGAAGAAGGAAAGATGTGTGGCGTGGTAGCATATGCTTGTGATCTCAGCACTTGGAAGGCTGAAGCAGGAGGGTCGAGTTGCAAGCTAGCCTGGGCTACAGAATGAGACTTGTCTTTAATCCCAGCACATTTAAGGCCAGCCTGGTCTACATAGTGAGTTGCAGGACAGCTGGGGCTACAGGGAGACCCTGTCTCAAAAAGACCAAAAAATAAATAGACAAATAAAAATAAAATTCTGATAAACTACAGAATAAATAAGGACGATCAATTTCCCAGTCTGATTCTCACGGTAAACGTGAACCTGTACACGCCCTATATCCCCATGTTTTTTATATATGGCACACATCTAATTCTCAAAGACTAAACCAACAAAGCTCAGTCTGGGAAGCAATTCTGCAGGCCCTGAGACACGTTGGCTGCAGGAAAAAAATTCAGTCACAAGGTGGCACTGTTCCCCCAGCGTCGACTTCTCTTGGAGCAAAGACTAGGTTTAATCCAAACCCATCAGGCAAAAAAAGGTTCCTGGATTTTAATTAATGAAAAAACTGAGGGTTCACATCTGCAAACCCCTCACCAGGAAGCTGGAACGAGAGGGTCATGTGGTTAGGCTCACACAATGCACAGAGATAGTCTCAAAAAATAAAACAAAAATAAATCTGAACAGGAAAAAAAAAAAAAGATGGGCAGAGATGAACATCACTGCCAGACTTTACCTTCCATTTCTCGAATTCGGGGGTTTTGTCGGGGGCTGGGGAGGGGGAGTTGCTTTTTTCTTCTTGTTCTTGTTTTTGAGCCAAAGTCTCATGTAACCCAGGCTGGCCTCAAAGTTCTATGTAGCTGAGGATATGCTGAATTCCTCCACCTCCCAAGTGTGGGGATTCTGAGCTGCCCCACCACACCCGACTCTGGTTCTGTTTCTTGGGGCGGGGGGTGTTTGTGTTTTTGTGTGTTCATAAGTACAAGTGAACACTTGTGGAGGTCAGAGGTTGACGCTGGGTGTTTTTCTACACTTTAAGAATTGCTTTTACTTTTCGTTTATGTGTGTGTATCTGTGTGAGGTATGCCATGTGTATGGGTGCCCTTCCAGGTCAGAAAACACGTCAGATCACCTGGAGCTACTTAAAGGCTGCTGTGAGCCATTCAGCTTGGGTGCTGGGCATCAAGTCCTTCTGCACCAGCTGCAAGTGCTCTCAGCCACCACGTCATCCCTCCAGCCTCTAGTTCCTTTGTTGTTGTTGTTGCTGCTGCTGCTGCTGCTGCTGCTGCTGTTGCTGCTGCTACTGCTTTGTTTTTGAGACAGGGTCTCACCATGTAGTCTTGTCTGGCCTAGAACTTGCTATGTAGACCAGGCTGACTTGAGGCCACAGAGATGTGCCTGCTCGGCTTCTCTAGTGCTGGTATGAAAGGCTTGAAGCACTATGGCTAGCTACTTTTGCTAAAATTACATTTGTGTGTTCATGTTTGTGGGGGCAAGACGTTAGAAGTCAAAGGACAATTTGCAGGAGTCAGTTATCTCCTTCCATTTTGTGGGTCCTAGGGATGTAGCCACTGAGCCACCTCACCAGCCCTCTACTACATTTTTGAGATAAGTCTCTCTGAACCTGGAGTTCACTAATTCTGCTAGGCTGGTTGGCTAGGGACCTCCAGACCAGTGGCTTCTGAGGATCCTCTGTCTCTTCCCCAGCCCCAGGGTTGGAATTATAGGCGTCTACTGCTACACTTGGCATTTAAAAGGGTGCTGGGGGTGGGGGCTGGAGAGATGGCTCCATGGTTAAGAGCACTGGTTGTTCTTGCAGAGGACTGGGTTCAGTTCTCAGCACCCATATGGCAGCTAACAACCACCCATAACTACAGTTCCAGGGGATCCGGTGTCTTCTTCTACCTCTGTACAACACAGGTGCCCTTACAACATATGCAGACAGTAAAAAATAACATAGAAAAGGTGCTAGGGTCCTCCTGCTTGCAGAGTGGGCACTCGAGTGACTGGGCCTTCTCCAGAGCTTCCCACTTTGAGTTTAGCTGAGGAAGCAGCAAGAGAAGCCGCTCTTTCTGCTCCATCCTGTTTCAGACAGCACCATTCAGCTAGAAGGCTGAGTGTGTGCTCCCTTACGCTCTGCTCTTTGGTGTCTGCTGTCTCTGTTCTTGGTTCTTGAGTAAAACTTGCTGGAAGATAAGAGAGATGAAGGCTGAGTGTGTACACAGAGGAATGAAGGAGTCATCCACCTGGGGCCAGGCACAGAGGGGATAAAAAGCTCTCCTGCCTTCCCCTTGACTTGTGTTTGAAAGCAGGAAGGAGGACTGGGGATGTGGCTCAGTTTGCAGAGTGCTTGTCTACAAAAAGCCCGGGGTTCAATCCCCAGCACCCAATAAACTGGACGTGGTAACGCACGCCTATAATCGCAACAGGCAGAAAAACCAGAAGTCTAAGGACATCTTCAGCTAAATAGAGAGTTCAAGACTAGCCTGGACTACATAAGACCTTGGAATTTATTTTTATTTTATGTGTATAAGTGTTTTGCCTGCATGTCTGTAAGTGCACCATGTATATGCAATGCCTGTGGAGGCCAGAAGAGGGCATCAGATCCCCTGGAACTGGAACAGTTGTGGGCTGCAGTGTGGAGCTGGGAATCCAACCCACTAATGTGAAAACGGCTGGTGCTCTTTACTACTGAGCCATTTCTCTATTCCTGACTGTCTTTATAAAAAGAAAAGCAGCAAGCAGGGGATGTTGTCAGATATTTTGGAGGGAGATTCACACAAGAAAGAATAAAACAAGCAGCCACAAGACCAGCCACAATCATTTTTATCCAGTTAGAGAAAGTTGAATCTTCAATAAATGTAAAGCCCCCAGGCTGGGCACCAGAGTGGTAGGGGGTAACTTAGTGGTAGAGTGTTTGCCAAGAAGAGGGGGAGGCCTGGGTTCAATCCCTGTGGTTCAATTCCTGTGGGAGGGAAGGGGAAAGGGAGGGGAAGGGAAAAGGGAAGGGAAAGGAGGGGAGAGGAGGGGAGGGGAAGGGAGAGGAGGGGAAGGGGAGGAGGGAAGGTCCTCTGACCTGTGCACATGCACCTTGGCTACACACCATGCACACATTCACACATAATAAGTTAAATTTTTTTTTCAAATTAAAGAACATAAAAGCTGGGTGTGGTGGTGTACACCATTAGTCCCAGCACTGGGGAGGCAGAGGCAGGTGGATCTCTGTGAGATCAAAGCCAGCCTGGTCTACATAGTTAGTTCCAGCCCAGTTGGGGCTACAGAGAGATTTTGTTTGAATGAATGAATGAATGATGAATGAATGAATGAATAAATAAATAAATAAATAAATAAAGTAATGAAAAACTATCATTACTTTGTATGCTAACTTTATTTTTTTTGTATGCTAACTTTAAAAATTAATTTTAGGGGCTGGAGAGATGGCTCAGCGGTTAAGAGCACTGACTACTCTTGCAGAGGACCTGGGTTTGATTCCCAGCACCTACATGTCGGCTAAGAACCATCTTTAACTCCAGTTCCAGGGGAATCTGACGCCCTCTTCTGACCTCTGCGTCATTGCACGACACAGGTGCAAAAACCTACATGCAGACAATACACTCATACACATAAAAATAAATAAAAATTAATTTAAAAGTTCAGGCTATCCTTGAACTTGCTGTGTACCCAGGATGCCCCTGAACTCTTAACTCTCCTGCCTCCATCTCCTGGGTGCTGGGGTGCCAGCAGGAGATACTACGCCCAGCTATGGACCCCTTTCATCACAGCCGTGATTGCCAGTGTTGCTAATGGTCAAGGGTCTTTACCTTTCTCGCCCTTTGTCTTAGATGTCAGGACTTCTAGGCCATCTGGTCTACCTATCTACAGCAAAGCACCCTACCGTGGAACCGGAACTGCTTCTGTGTGGAAATCCCAAGGAAAATGTTCTGTCTGTCGTGAATGCATTAAGTGGAGTCTGTTTTTTCATGAATTCTCATGACCTTGACGTTCAGAAGAAATCCTCAGTCCTTGTCTGGAATTCATGTTCTGTTCTTTTCCCTAGCTTAAGTCCCTAGGTTCCAGATCATCTCTGCTGACTATGAAGGCTAGTCAGCAAGAGTGGAGTACTGGGCCCTGCCCTTGGATATTCAGGATGAAACATGCGCATTAGACCGCAAGGGGGCGCTCGCAGGCTGCGGAGCAGAAAGGTCTGCCCGGAGTTCCCACCTTTGCCAAGTACCTCCCAGCAGCCCAAGCTGAACACTCGGGATTCTGTATGATTCCACTGATGCAAAGTCTGTGTGTTACGTTATTGCGCGCTCCCCCAGACAAAATAAGAGACCACAAGGTTTAGGCTCTCTGGGATAGAGTATACTTCAGGGTAGCCAGGGCTAAGCTCAAAGGAAGGAAAGAGCTAGCACCGAATGGTGTCTGGTCAGGGACTTTAAGGGAGGAGATAGGGTAGGGTGGGGGCTTCTGCGATGGCCGGGTTTTTATTTTATTTTATTTTATTTTATTTATTTTTTATGTACTGTCTGCATGTAGGTCTGTGCACCTGTGTCGTGAATCTACCCGGGTCCTCTGCAAGAGCAGTCTGCGCTCCCAACCACTAGGCCATCTCTCCAGTCCCATGGCCCCTTTTTCCATAACCAAAGGCAGGCTGTTAGAGCAGGTTCCTCAGCGCCTCTGGCCTTGGATGCCTCTGCATTTCAAATGCACTCCTGGCCTTCTCGGAATCCACATCCAGACACTGTGGACTTCACAGCAATTCATAGAGACAGGAAGTGGAACAGTGCTGGTCGTGTGTGTGTGTAATTTTTTACCGGGGGGTGGGGGGCATGCATGCCATGATATTGTGTGTGGAGATCAGAGGACAACTCTCAGGAGTCAGTTCTTTCCTTCCACCATGTGGGTCCCAGGGATGAACTCAGGATGTTGTCCATTTATGCTCCGAGCCTGGAAGTTGTCTTTAATGTCTACAGGCTTTAGTTTTACATGATGAAAATGTTCCAGGGGGCTGGGGAGATGGCTCAGCAGTTAAGAACACTGGCTACTCTTTCAGAGGACCCAGGTTAGGTTCATAGTATCCATAGGGCAGCTAACAACAGTTCAAGAGGATCCGATACCCTCTTCTGGTCTCTGTGGGCATTGCAGGGCACAGGTGCACTTAGAAACAAGCAGGCAAAACAATCACAACACATAAAATAAATATTTATTTATATTTATTATATTTATTTATAATTTTATGTGGTGGAGTTGTTTGCCTGCTTGTGTCAGGACAGTTGGGGCCTCCACAGGGCGACCCTTGTCTGCAAAAAGACCAAGAAAAAAAAAAAAAAAATATATATATATATATATATATATATATATATAAATTGAAAAAAAAAGTTCCATGGAGGATGGGCAGGCTAGCACATGCCTCCAATCAGTGTGAGTTTGGGTTACATGGCAAGACAGTCTCAAACACCACCACACGCACACACTCCAATGTAAATGCACTTCATGCCACTGAACTGAGCCACGCCCAGCTTGAAGTCCTCCCAACTCTCCATCCTTGTAGATCCTGAGCGTGGCCACCTGGACCATCGCCCCATCACCCATCACAGGGCTAGGCATGGCCGCCCTGGCTCTGCCCTGTGCTCATCCTACAGACAGAATCCCCTCTCTCGCCAGCACCACCCCACTCTCCACGGCACACCCTATGATCCCTGTTCAGCCGGCTGCTCCTCCTGGATGCTCTGCTTTTCCCAGGGTTGGAGCAGCTGGCTGCCTCTCTGCATGCACACCAGCGCAGTCTTTTTCCCTGCGTGCACACCAGCACAGTCTTTCCCTGCGTGAGCACAAGCGCACCAGCGCAGTCTTCTCCTGCATAAGCACCAGCGCAGTCTTTTTCCCTGCCTACCTCCTCCGGTTGGTCGAGGCAAGGCTTGGCTGCTTCTCTGCAGTAGCCTAGAGCATTGACAACTCAGACACTGCCATGATGATGAGTTGGGCTCTGCCCATTTCCCCCTGGTTCATCAGTGTCGTGGACACACCTATCCCCTTCCACTGAGGCCACTCTAAGCACCTGGAGAAGGGCGGCTCTATTCGCCACTAAAAGACACTGAAAGACCCCAGCTGGGGAATGGAGACTGGTCCACCCAGGGAGAGCTAGCTGGTCTCTAATCCTGCCCCTTCTGGGCCTGGGCAATTTTGCTCTTGGGGATGGACACACCTGCGCTAGCCAGGTACCTTACCTCAGTTACCTTGGAAGTCACACAGGCAAATGGAAGGTTTTATTGCTTGCTCATTTGCCTGTTTTTGAGACAGGGTCTCATGTAGCCCAGGCTAGTATCAAATTCAACTATGCAACCAAAGATGACCTTGAACTTCCAATCCTATGGCCTCCAACTCTCAAGTGCCACCATATGGGAGTTCACCACCTCATTACAATCATGTGGTGCTAAGGGATGGAACCCAGGGCTTCATGGGTGCTAGGTAAGTAGTCACTATGTAGCCCAGGCTGGCCCCAAACTCTCCATCCTCCTGCCTCAGCCTCCTGAGTGCTGGGATTACAGGTGTGCATCACCAGTAGTAGTTTATCCTTCAGCAGTTTGTGTTGGAACTGTGTGACAATGGGACTTTAAAAAGTGGAGTCCAGGGTTGGAGAGATGGCCTAGTGGTTAAGAGCACCAACTGTTCTTGAGAGGACCCGGGTTCGATCCCCAGCACCCACATGGCAGCTGAGAACAGTCTTTAACTCCAGTTCCAGGGGAATCCGACGCCCTCTTCTGACCTCCGTGGCACTGCACGACATGGGTGCACCAGCCTACATGCAGACAGTACATTCATACACATTAAAAAAATAAAGTGGAGTCCTAGTGAGAGGTGACTGGTTAACTGGGACACTGCCCTGGGGAGGGATTAATGCTGGTCTCATGGAGGGAGTTGTAGAAGGCTGAGTGGCACTCAGGACTCCAGGACTCATGCTTTACCCTGTTACTCTCCTGGTCGCATACCCTCATGACATGACACCATCTAACACAGCCAAGGACCATTATTAGAGGCTGAACCAAGGAGAACAGGCAATCACCGTCTTGTCTCCCAAACTGTAACTTAGATAAACCTCTTTTCTTTATAAAGTGCCCAGCTTTGGGATATTGTTAGAATAGAGAAAAGTAACTAAAACAAGAAGCTGTAAGCATTTCCCTTGCTCTTGTGACTGGCCCTGCCCTGCTGACCAGTCTGTCCAGCATCAGACCTACAGGGCCTCCATCTAAGTCCTCTGCAGGCTGATTGCCCATGTTCACTGTCCCTGGCCAGCCCAGGCAACCACCACCCAGCCCTGAGCTGCACCAGCCCTGATGAGGGGCACTTGATGTTTAATTAAGTTTAGAAGATTGCTAGAAATAGCTTGTTTCCCCAAAGGAAGTAGACATCCATTCTGGAGATTTTTGCCTCCCATAAATATTCAGGGGAACCAGAAAGGTAGGAGGGGATTGGTGGTGCGGCACAGTTGGTCGAGTGCTCACCTAGCATGCATAGGTCCTGGTTCAATCTCCAGCACCCTGTACTCTGGGTGTGGTAGTATGTGCAGACAATGCCAGCACGCCAGAGAAAGGAGGATCCATGCGTAAACTACACGGGAGTTCAAGGCCGTCCATGCCTACACGGGAATTCAAGGGCGTCCATGCCTACATGGTGAGTTCAAGGCCGTCCATGCCTACACGGTGAGTGAGTTCAAGGCCATCCTGGGCTAGACAGATAAACAGAGACAGAGATAGAGGGATGCATGGAGGAAGGAAGGAAGGAAGGAAGGAAGGAAGGGAAGGGAGTGGAGTGGAGGGAGGAAGGGAGGGAGGGAGGGAGGGGAGGGAGGGAGAGAAGAGAAAAGAAAAAAAAAAAAAAAAAAAAAAAAAAAAAAAAAAAAAAAAAAAAAAAAAAAAGAAGATGAATAGGAAGGAAAGAAAGAAAGAAAGAAAAAAGAAAGAAAGAATAGAAGAAGAAAGAAAGAAAGAAAGAAAGAAAGAAGAAGAAAGGAAAGAAAGAAGGAAAGAAAGAAAAAGAAGAAGAAAGAAAAAAGAGAAGCAAAATATAGAGAAAAGATTAGGAAATTAAAGAGAAAGGACGCCACCCCCACCCATCCCCAACCCACCCCACCCCCCCCCACCCCCCCACCCACCACCAACTCCCCACCCCCTCTCCACTCCAGCCCCTCCCTAGTGAAGATGCTAACTGAACCCAGGGCAAGAATGCCTTGCCCCTAGAGGGAATGTGGCAGAGACCACAGCGTGAGTCATCAGGACTTGGGAAGAAGGGCGAGACTGAGGACGGGCTAAAGGAAGAAACAGGAGCCTAACAAACATGTTTGGAAAAGGAAGGTTCCTCGGAGACAGCTCTTGGTTAAGGACCTAGTGATAGACATTTTTTTTTTTTCTGCCCTTCTGTGGGAAGGCAGGCTGGAGGCAGCATGTCAGGTGGCTCTTGGCTGGAGGCACGAAAGCGTGGCAGGACGTGTCTGTGAGCACAGGAGAGATGCTCTAGGAATTCCGTGACCTTCCCTTTTTCCGTATTTAGACCATTTTAAAATTTTTACTTAAGGTTTCTTTTTTTTTCTTTTTTTTTGGGTGGAGTGTGTGGAGACAAGAGGACAATTCTGGGAGTCACTTCATTTCTTCCACCAGGGTGTCCTGGAGACGCAACACAGATCCTCAGGCTTGGCAGCAGGCCGCCTTTACCCTGAGAGCCATTTCACTGGTCTGTTAGGATCTTTGGTTTGTTGTTCTTGAGATTTTTGCAATGTGTTATGGTAGTTTGGGTATGTTTGTTTGAAAAACAAGTCTCATGTAGCCCAGGCTGGCCTCAAATTAGTAGTAGCAGACGTCCTTCAATCTTGATTCTCCTGCCTCATTCTCAAACGTTGGGTTGCAGATAGCAACACTCTTGGCTGGTTTATGTGGTGCTAGCGAATGAACCCAGAGTTTCATGAACGCTAGACAAGTAGTCTACCAGCTAGCTATATCCCCAGTCTCCCCACCCTCAGTAGCCTAGACTGGCCTGAAACTCATGGCAATCCACCTGCCTCGGCTTCTGAGTACGAGATGACAGTGGGCCTTCACACTGATTGTGGTTGTTTCTTGAGACATTGTCCCTCTCTTGAAGCCAGGACGTGTAACCACCATTCATCCTTGTGTCCCTGTGAGTAATCCGAGGTCCAGCATTCCTTGCAGGGCAGTCAAGTCAGCAAAGCGGTGACTGGGGAGTTTGAGCAGAGCTGCACCTGACTCTGCGGTGCTCACAAGTTACCTTGGGAAGCCATTTCATCTTCTCCCCTGTAGATACCACATTGGCAAAGCAAGGTTATCAAACTACAGGCCCGCGGGCAGGCATTGAGTAAAATGACTACAGGCCGTGTTTGCCTCAGTAGTTCCCAGCTACGAGTGTTTGTAAATGTGCTGAGAGTGACCCACCTGAGCTTCAGAGACCAGTCACTTTCAGTACCATCTTTGTCCTGTAAAGCCCTGGTGAAAATTGTCCAGGGACAGGCTGGGGATGTAGTTCTAGAGCCCTAGATTGAATCACCAGCACCGTATAAACCAGGCGTGGCAGTACACACCTATAATCTCACTGGACCACCAGCCTGAGCTGCACAGGGAAACGCCTGTCCGAAAACAAAAACAAAATCCCCCATATTTGGATTGCTTAGGAGTTTCTTTAAACATGATTTTTGTGAGTTTTTTGTTTAAATTTTTATTTATTCTATTTTAGTTATGGTGTTTTGTTTGTATTTAAGTAGACTCATTGCATGCAGTGTCCACAGAGCGAGGGGTGCTAGATTGGAACTGTTAGTCACATGTGGGTTGCTGGGAACTGAATGCAGGCCCTCTGCAAGTGCAGCCAGTGCTCCTAATCCTGAGCCACTCTCTCCAACCCCGTAAATTTGTGTTTATTATTATTGTTGTATTTTATGTGTTGAGTGTATTTCTACATGTGTGTAGTGCACCTGTGTCACGCACTGCCCTGGAGGTCAGAAGAGGGCATTGGATTCCCTGGAAAGGAGTATAGATGTTGTTAGCCCATGTAGGTGCTGGGAATTGAACCAGGTTCTCTCTGTATGGACACCAGTGCCCTTAACAGCTAAGCTATCTCTCTTGCCCAACTCACAAGTTTTATTTTGTACTTACTAGCTAGTCATTAGAAAATAAGTCCCCACCTGGGGCTGGAGAGATGGCCTAGCGGTTAAGAGCGCGACTGCTCTTACCGAGGACCGGGTTCGATCCCCAGCACCCACATGCGGCCGAAACCGTCTGAAACTCCATTCCAGGAAGACTCCAGTTCCAGGAATCCGAGACCCTTCTCTGACTCCGCGCATTGCACACATGGGTGCACAAACTGCATGCAGACAGTACCTACACATACAGAAATAAATAAATTAAATTAAAAAATTTTTAAAAATTAAAAAAAAAAAGAAAATAACGTCCACCAAATTTGCACGCTACCTTCTTAGGGAGCAGGTCTGAGGACCCACCTATCTCCCTTGCTGCATGTTCAAATTTCCAGGGAAACTTTAACAACAACCAATTCTGAGCCAACCCCCAGACATTCCAACATAATTGGTTTGGGGTATGGCCAAACGCTAGGATTTATTTTTAAACCTCTCCAAGGTGCATTAGCCCAGCAGCAAGACTCAGTGGGATCAGCCTGCACCTCTGCGTACTCACATGGAATTCACCTGCTGACATGCGGTTCGCAGAGCCCCATCCCCAGGTAGTAGCTCCCGGCCCTCTGAGTGCCTGGGATAGCCCAGCTGACCCCAGTTTCTGCCCTGAAGGATTTAGAAAGGCAAACAAGCCTTGTCTTCAGATCAGGTCATAAACACCCCATGACTCACCTGACTTCCTGGATTCCTGCTCTGGTTTATGGTTTACTGATAACATCCTAGAAGGAGAACCAGTTTCAGCCAGGCTCTGACCTCCTGGGCCCTTGACTGTGGCTGCAGTTTTTTGTTCTCTGGATTCCTCCATGGACTGTCACAAACAGTCAATCATTGACCTGTCTTGGCTCCTGCTTTCCTGCCAGGCCATCCCTGCCTGGGATGGGTTCCAGCCTCTGAGCTTTTCAAGCTGGAGTGTCCGTCTTCCAGTGCTGCCCCAGCCCCACCCCACCCTCCACCAGCTGTGGTCATCTGTTTCCAGTTTCTCTTCTAATAAGGAAGTGGTAAACAGGACTGACAACAAGGGCGGGAGAGAATTTAAATAAATTAATTCAGAAGAAAGTGGGAGGGGTTTGNAAGAAAAACGAAAGAAAGAAATAAAGAAAAAGAAAGAAAGAAAGAAAAGAAAGAAAAGAAAAAGAAAAAAAAAAAAGAAAAAGAAAAAAAAGAAAAAAAAAAAAAAAGAAAAAGAGAGGAAGTAGAAGAAAGAAAGAAAGAAGAAAGAAAAGAAAGAAGAAAGAAAGAAGAAGAAAGAAAGAAAGAAAGAAGAGAAAGAAAAGAAAGAAAGAAGAAAGAAAAAAGAAAGAAGCAAAAATATAGAGAAAAGATTAGGAAATTAAAGAAGGAAAGAAGCCCACCCCACCCCATCCCCCCCCACCCCCCACCCCACCCCCACCCCACCCCACCACCAACTCCCACCCCTCCCCTCCACTCCAGCCCCTCCCTAGTGAAGATGCTAACTGAACCCAGGGCAAGAATGCCTTGCCCCTAGAGGGAATGTGGCAGAGACCACAGCGTGAGTCATCAGGACTTGGGAAGAAGGGCGAGACTGAGGACGGGCTAAAGGAAGAAACAGGAGCCTAACAAACATGTTTGGAAAAGGAAGGTTCCTCGGAGACAGCTCTTGGTTAAGGACCTAGTGATAGACATTTTCTTTTCTTTTCTGCCCTTCTGTGGGAAGGGCAGGCTGGAGGGCAGCATGTCAGGTGGCTCTTGGCTGGAGGCACGAAAGCGTGGCAGGACGTGTCTGTGAGCACAGGAGAGATGCTCTAGGAATTCCGTGACCTTCCCTTTTATTCCGTATTATTAGACAATTTTAAAATTTTTACTTAAGGTTTAAACATTTTTATTACTTTATCTATTTGGGGGTGGGTCGACACATGCGGAAGTCAGAGGACAATCTCTGGGAGTCACTTCATTTCTTCCACCAGGTGTGTCCTGGAGATCGAACACAGATCCTCAGGCTTGGCAGCAGGCGCCTTTACCCTGAGAGCCATTTCACTGGTCTGTTAGGATCTTTGGTTTGTTGTTCTTGAGATTTTTGCAATGTGTTATGGTAGTTTGGGTATGTTTGTTTTGAAACAAGCTCTCATGTAGCCCAGGCTGGCCTCAAATTAGCTATGTAGCCAAGGACGTCCTTCAATTTCTAATTCTCCTGCCTCTACTTCTCAAACAGTGGGGTTGCAGATATGCAACACTCTGGCTGGTTTATGTGGTGCTAGCGAATGAACCCAGAGTTTCATGAACGCTAGACAAGTAGTCTACCAGCTAAGCTATATCCCCAGTCTCCCCACCCCTCAGTAGCCTAGACTGGCCTGAAACTCATGGCAATCCACCTGCCTCGGCCTCCTGAGTACGAGGATGACAGTGGGCCTTCACACTGATTGTGGTTGTTTCTTGAGACATTGTCCCTCTCTTGAAGCCAGGACGTGTAACCACCATTCATCCTTGTGTCCCTGTGAGTAATCCGAGGTCCAGCATTCCTTGCAGGGCAGTCAAGTCAGCAAAGCGGTGACTGGGGAGTTTGAGCAGAGCTGCACCTGACTCTGCGGTGCTCACAAGTTACCTTGGGAAGCCATTTCATCTTCTCCCCTGTAGATACCACATTGGCAAAGCAAGGTTATCAAACTACAGGCCTGCGGGCAGGCATTGAGTAAAATGACTACAGGCCGTGTTTGCCTCAGTAGTTCCCAGCTACGAGTGTTTGTAAATGTGCTGAGAGTGACCCACCTGAGCTTCAGAGACCAGTCACTTTCAGTACCATCTTTGTCCTGTAAAGCCCTGGTGAAAATTGTCCAGGGACAGGCTGGGGATGTAGTTCTAGAGCCCTAGATTGAATCACCAGCACCGTATAAACCAGGCGTGGCAGTACACACCTATAATCTCACTGGACCACCAGCCTGAGCTGCACAGGGAAAGCCTGTCTCGAAAACAAAAACAAAATCCCCACATATTTAGGATTGCTTAGGTGTTTCTTTAAACATGATTTTTGTGAGTTTTTTTTGTTTAATTTTTATTTATTTATTTTTAGTTTATGAGTGTTTTGTTTGTATTTAAGTAGACTCATGCATGCAGTGTCCACAGAAGAGGGTGCTAGATTGGAACTGTTAGTCACCATGTGGGTGCTGGGAACTGAATGCAGGCCCTCTGCAAGTGCAGCCAGTGCTCCTAATCCTGAGCCATCTCTCCAACCCCGTAAATTTGTGTTTATTATTATTGTTGTTATTTTATGTGTATGAGTGTATTTCCTACATGTGTGTAAGTGCACCTGTGTCACGCAATGCTCATGGAGGTCAGAAGAGGGCATTGGATTCCCCTGGAAATGGAGTTATAGATGGTTGTTAGCCCATGTAGGTGCTGGGAATTGAACCCAGGTTCTCTCTGTATGACACCCAGTGCCCTTAACAGCTAAGCTATCTCTCTTGCCCTCAACCTCACAAGTTTTATTTTGTACTTACTAGCTAGTCATTAGAAAATAAGTCCACCTGGGGCTGGAGAGATGGCCTAGCGGTTAAGAGCGCCGACTGCTCTTACCGAGGACCTGGGTTCGATCCCCAGCACCCACATGGCGGCCGAAAACCGTCTGAAACTCCAATTCCAGGAGAACTCCAGTTCCAGGGGAATCCGAGACCCTCTTCTGACCTCCGCGGCATTGCACAACATGGGTGCACAAACCTGCATGCAGACAGTACATTCATACACATACAGAAATAAATAAAATTAAATTAAAAATTTTTAAAAAATTAAAAAAAAAAAGAAAATAAGTCCACCCAAATTTGCACGCATACCTTCTTAGGGAGCAGGTCTGAGGACCCACCTATCTCCCTTGCTGCATGTTCAAATTTCCAGGGAAACTTTAACAACAACCAATTCTGAGCCAACCCCCAGACATTCCAACATAATTGGTTTGGGGTATGGCCAAACGCTAGGATTTATTTTTAAACCTCTCCAAGGTGCATGTAGCCCAGCAGCAAGACTCAGTGGGATCAGCCTGCACCTCTGCGTACTCACATGGAATTCACCTGCTGACATGCGGTTCGCAGAGCCCCATCCCCAGGTAGTAGCTCCCGGCCCTCTGAGTGCCTGGGATAGCCCAGCTGACCCCAGTTTCTGCCCTGAAGGATTTAGAAAGGCAAACAAGCCTTGTCTTCAGATCAGGTCATAAACACCCCATGACTCACCTGACTTCCTGGATTCCTGCTCTGGTTTATGGTTTACTGATAACATCCTAGAAGGAGAACCAGTTTCAGCCAGGCTCTGACCTCCTGGGCCCTTGACTGTGGCTGCAGTTTTTTGTTCTCTGGATTCCTCCATGGACTGTCACAAACAGTCAATCATTGACCTGTCTTGGCTCCTGCTTTCCTGCCAGGCCATCCCTGCCTGGGATGGGTTCCAGCCTCTGAGCTTTTCAAGCTGGAGTGTCCGTCTTCCAGTGCTGCCCCAGCCCCACCCCACCCTCCACCAGCTGTGGTCATCTGTTTCCAGTTTCTCTTCTAATAAGGAAGTGGTAAACAGGACTGACAACAAGGGCGGGAGAGAATTTAAATAAATTAATTCAGAGAAAGTGGGAGGGGTCTTGTCTTTGTTCAGCCCAGTTTACCTTTCTTTGGTGTCTTATAACCTGAACAGAAATGCATACTGTGGCCAGGCATGGTAGTGCACGCCTTTAATCCTAGCACTTGGGAGGCAGAGGCAGGCGGATCTTTGTTAGTTCAAGGCCAGCCTGGTCTACAGAGTGAGTTCCAGGACAGCTGGGGCTACAGGGAGACCTGTCTTGAAAAGACCAAAGCACACTGTGTTCTAGTCAGCCATAACCTCTCATTAGTATTATTTTTTCTACCCTTTAACTATTCCCTCCTCCGTGTGTGTGTGTGTGTGTGTGTGTGTGTGTGTGTGTGTGTGTGTGCAGGTCACAGGACAACTTTATGGAGTTGGTTACTTACACCTTCATGAGGGCTCTGGATATTGAACTCCGGTCGCCAGGCTTGCTGTGCAAGCTCCCCTTTCCACTGAGCCATCTTGTCGGCCCCTCGTTATTTCTGTAAGATATGCCTCTAAGCAGTGGAATTACCAGATTGAAAGTATAACCATGTGTGTGTAAGGCTCTCCCTAGAAAAGTTGCACCAATCTATACTTCTACCAGAATGATCTGTTAAGTGCCCTTGTCACAGAGATTGTGTCATGAGGTTTGGGACTGAAGAATCCATACTTCAGGACATCTCACTCTCCCTCCCACCCCAACCTCCCACAATACTTGGAAACCCTAGTTTATAGGGATGGAAGACTGAGGGACAACTCTGAAACTCACATGACCAAAATATATGGGCTGAAAACACCGCTGTCTTCAGTGTTGTACAGACAGTGAGTGCCTGGAGCGTTCACCTTCCATGGTCATGGCCTTGGATACTGGCTCTCTGGCTTCTCATTGCTCAGTAAGAGATCATCTATAGCCCCGTCATAATACTAGATTAGCCATTGCTCCTGTCACTGGGTAAGCTGGGACCTGAATGCACAGTTCAAATGCCTTGTGCTGCGAGTGTTAGTGCTCTGTGTTTGACTTTGCCTGTGGACTCATCACAGTCTTTGTTTGCATTGAGATAGTAGTAGTTTAATTTTTAACACTGGCCCTGACCGTGGTTTTAAAGGGGTCAGATTACCAACGGCAGAGTGATTCATTTGTCACTAGAAAGGAAGCCCACGTGATTGTGCTACCTTAATGACAGCTGGAAGGACACAGCACCTGATTAGAGCATATTAATTCTGCATTAGTCTTGGTGGAGAGGGGGTGAAGAGCACCTGTGGAGAATCTCACAACCCCAGGCTAGACAGCCAAGTGTTTCTCAACCAATCGACAGGGGCCTTCTTTCTTTAAAAAGCCAGGGCTGATGGCTCATGCCTCTAATCTCAGCACTTGGGAGGTAGAGAAGACAGAAAGATCAATGGTTCAAGGCCAGCCTCAGGTACAGAGCAAGTCTGAGGATAGGTGGACTATGTGAGACCATGGCTTAAAAACAAACAAATTCAAAAACAAAACATAACAGCAACAATAAAAAACAAGGGGCTGGATGACTCAGTGGTTAAGAACACTGGGTGCTCTTTCAGAGGACCTGGGTTCAGTTCCCAGCACACACATGGCAGCTAACAACAATATGTAACTGCAGTTCCAGGGGATCTGATGCCCTCTTCTGACCTTCGTGGACATTATGTGACATGGGTGTACTTACACACAAGCAGGCAATACACTCATACACATAAAAATAAGATATATTTTTAGCTGGGCGTGGTGGTGCACGCCTTTAATCCTAGCACTCGGGAGGCAGATGCAGGTGGATGTTTGTGAGTTCAAGGCCAGCCTGGTCTACAGAGTGAGTTCCAGGACAGTTGAGGCTACAGGGAGACCCTGTCTCAAAAAGACCAAAATAATAATAATAATGATAATAATAATAATAACAAAATAAAATATATTTTAAAAACAAACAAGGGCAGGCTTGGTGGCACACACCTTTAATCCCAGCACTCAGAAGGCAGAGGCAGGCAGATCTCTGTGAGTTCAAGGCCAGCCTGGTCTACAGAATGAGCTGGGGCTACAGGGAGACCCTGTCTCAAAAAAAAAAAAAAGGCACTCGGTGTCCACGTGTTCTCTGGGCGCCACTGTCTGCACTGGAAGATGGCTGAGCGTGGGTCCAAGTCGGTCCTGTTCGTGTGATCTGGGTAACATTCTGCCGATTTGCAGAAGCAGTTTTCAGAAAATTGGTAACTGATGGAAACACTTCAGATAATTGGAGGATAGACAGTGCGGCTACATCTACCTATGAAGTGGGTAACCCCCCTGACTATCGAGGGCAGAGCTGCATGAGAAAGCATGGCATCCTCATGAATCACGTTGCTCGGCAGATTACCAAAGAAGACTTTGCTACATTCGATTATATACTTTGTATGGATGAAAGCAATCTGAGAGATTTGAATAGAAAAAGCAATCAAGTTAAAACTTGCAAAGCTAAAATTGAGCTACTTGGGAGCTATGATCCACAGAAACAACTCATTATTGAAGATCCCTATTATGGCAATGACTCCGACTTTGAGCTGGTGTATCAGCAGTGCCTCAGGTGCTGCAAGGCCTTCCTGGAGAAGACTCACTAGCTAGTCCTTCCCACCACCATCCAACAGCTCATCCACAGTGCTGTTTCCAAGAGTGGTGATGATCCTTAGCCCCATGCCCCATCTGTTTTTTCAACTTACTTAATGTTTATCTTAAAAATAATTATAGGTAGAAATTTGTTATATTTTTCAACAGAATAAAGATGTTTGGGGGCTGGAGAGATGGCCTAGCGGTTAAGAGCGCCGACCGCTCTTACAGAGGACCCGGGTTCGATCCCCAGCACCCACATGGCGGCCGAGAACCGTCTGAAACTCCAATTCCAGGAGAATTCCAGTTCCAGGGGAATATGACACCCTCTTCTTACCTCCGCGGCATTGCACAACACGGGTACACAAACTTGCATGCAGACAGTACATTCATACACATACGGAAATAAATAAAATTAATAAAAAAAATAAAAAAAAAATAAAGATGTTTGAGTAAGACAGTTTGAGGTGCAGTTAAGCATTGTTAGGTTAGTTGAACCTCTCACCTTACCCTAATTACGAAATAGTGGAACAAGAAGATGGGGAACAAGACAGAACACAATAGTAAAGTACGAGTGACCTGAAGGTCCAGGTTCTGAGTCTAGCAAGACCTGGATACTCTGTGCTGGCCTGTGCTCACCTTACACCTCTCTGTCCTAGGGTTTACAGTGATACTAGCTCCGTCCATTGCAGGCCTCTACTTAGCATTGGAAGACTTTTAACTCAGACACCCTCAGGGTGCACACTTCTGTCAAAACTAGATATGATAGTGCATGCCTATAATCATGAGTTCTAGACAAGCCTTGACTATGTAGTGAGATCTGTCTCAAAAATAATAAAAGAGTGGAGCAACATATTGGTAGAAAAAAAAAAAGCCAAGTGTTGATTCCAAATCTCAGCGCCTAAGAGGCTGAGACAGAAGAATCACTGTGAGTTTGAGGTCAGCCTGGGCTACATAGCAAGTTCCAGGCCAGCCAACAACAAAAAAAAACAAACAGCAACAAAAAGACACCAATATCCAGTGGGAAGGAGTGGCCATTGAATCAGCTCGGGCAGTCCCTACTAAGGAGCACCTTGAATGCTCTGGGATGCTGAGTAATATTTCATTTCCCAATTCAGAGGTTGCAACTAAAGTGTCCTGTGAAGAAATTTTGGTAACAAATATGCTGGACACTTACCAGTCAAGCTGAGTCTGTCAGAACTTCCCAGTTCACCCACAAGTGGATTAGTCACAGCAATAGCAATAACAATGGGATGCCAGCAGAGCGTGGTGGCACATGCCTTCAATCCCAGCACTCAGGAGGCAGAGACAGGTGGATCTCTGTGAGTTCAAGGCCAGCCTGGTCAGGACAGCTGAGGCTACAGGGAGACCCTGTCTCAACAAGACCAAAAAAAGAAAAAGCAATGGGATGTGCAGAAATACAGTGCTCCAAAGATGCCACTTGGGCGTTTAGATTCTTTTGAGAAAAAGACAGCACAGACACAGCAGGCACAGGGGGGCACTCTGGCCACCTGAGGACTCTGTCCTCCACCTCTGTCTACAGACGGGGAATTTATTTCTCCCAAGACAGTTGTCCCTTTTCTAATAAGCTAAAGGCCTGGAAGGAATATGTTTGCATGCACATGCACCAAACTACTCAACTGCACACTTGTTGCTGCTGACATTTCCTGTAGACATTAGAATCCAAATTCTTTTTTTTTTTGTTTTTGGTCTTTTTGAGACAGGGTCTCCCTGTAGCTCCGGCTGTCCTAGAACTCACTCTGTAGACCAGGCTGGCCTTGAACTCACAAAGATCCGCCTGCCTCTACCTCCCAAGCGCTAGGTTTAAAGGTGTGTGCCACCATGCCCAGCTAGAATCCAAATTCTTCAGTCTTGAACATTGACTTGCACCAGCAGCTCCCCAGAGACGCTGGCCATTTGTCCTGCACCACTGACCCTTCTTGTTCAGATGCCTCCAGGTCTTAGATAAGTGGTACTGGCCTCTAGTCTCTCTTCTGCAATCACCCATTGTGGGATGATTCAGTGTCTACTTGTGTAAATCCATCTAATAAATCCCCTCTTATCGTTTGGAAAGTACATTCTATTAGCTCTAGAGAACGCTGAAAATTGCAAAGAGCACTGAGAAAGTTAGGAAATATGTGACTGAACTAATGTCAACTAGGGTTATTGTAGTAACATGTAATTATGCAAACACTTCCAAGTGTCAGCTTTCTGTCCCTGGTGATAGGGACATCTCTCAGGCCTGAGAGATGGCCTAGCGGATAAGAGTGCCAACTGCTCTTACAGAGGACTGGGGTTTGATCCCCAGCACCCATATGGCGGCTGAGAACCGACTTTAACTCCAGTTCCAGGGGAATCTGACGCCCTCTTCTGATCTCCGCAGTATTGCACGACACGGGTGCACAAACCTACATGCAGACAGTACATTCATACACATAAAAATAAATAAATAAATTTTTAAATTAATTTTATTTATTCCTGTATGTGTATGAATGTACTGTCTGCATGCAGGTTTGTGCACCCGTGTCGTGCAATGCCGCGGAGGTCAGAAGAGGGCGTCGGATTCCCCTGGAACTGGAGTTCTCCTGGAATTGGAGTTTCAGACGGTTCTCGGCCGCCATGTGGGTGCTGGGGATCGAACCCGGGTCCTCTGTAAGAGCGGTCGGTGCTCTTAACCGCTAGGCCATCTCTCCAGCCCAATAAATAAATTTTTTAAAAAAGTGATTTTCTCTGGGCTGGAGAGAAAGCTCAGTGGTTGGGAGCACTGGGTGCTGTTCCAGAGGACCAGCAGCTACACAGTAGCTAACAACTGTCTGTAACTCTAGCTTCAGGGGAGTCCAACACCCTCTTCTGACTTCCACAGCCATTGCACAACATGGGTGCACTTACACACGTGCAGGCAATACACTCATACATAAAATTAAAAAAATAAAATATTTTTTAATTTTATTTATTTATTATTTTTGTATGTGTATGAATGTACTATCTGCATGTAGGTTTGTGCACCCGTGTCGTGCCATGCTGCGGAGGTCAGAAGAGGGTCTCGGATTCCCCTGGAACTGGAGTTCTCCTGGAATTGGAGTTTCAGACGGTTCTCAGCCGCCATGTGGGTACTGGGGATCGAACCCAGGTCCTCTGCAAGAGCGGTTGGCGCTCTTAACTGCTAGGCCATCTCTCCAGCGCCCCCCAAAATAAAATATTTTTTAAAAAGTGATCTTTCAGGGCTGGAGAGATGGCTCAGTGGTTAAGAGCACCGAATGCTTTTGCAAAGGACCCGGGTTCGATTTCCAGCACCTACATGGCAGCTAAGAACTGTCTTTGACTCCAGTTCCAGGGAAATCCGACGCCCTCTTCTGACCTCCACGGCATTGCATGACACGAGTGCACAAACCTACATTCAGACAGTATACTCATACACATAAAAATAATAAAATTTAGCTGGGCGTGGTGGTGCACACCTTTAAAAAACAAGTAATCTTTCACCGTAAAGTAAGTTACACGACTTTATACCTGCATGCAAATTTATTGTTAAAATGTGAATCTCTAAATGTGTATAGGAATCAACCTATAGTTTATTTTCAGAATTTTTAATTTTGACTTATGTGTGGAGTGTATATATGCATATTTTGGAATAATATAAAATAAAAAAAAATTTTTTTAAGTGATCTTTCTGGTGCAAGAAGAGAGTAAAAAAAACCCTGGGCTGGAGAGATGGCCTAGCTGTTAAGAGCGCCGACTGCCTTTGCAGAGGACCCAGGTTCAATCCCCAGCACCCACATGGCGGCTGAGAACCGTCTTTAACTCCAGTTCCAGGGGAATCCGATGCCCTCTTCTGACCTCTGAGGCATTGCCTCACATGGGTGCACAAACCTACATTCAGACAGTCTATTCATACACATAAAAAAATAAAATTAAAAAAAATACTACAATATCCTGAGGCATAATGAAATACATTACTATGCTTATTAAATTTCCTATGAAAAAAATATTCATTTATGTAGCTCAAGATAGTCTTCAAAATTTAAGAAACTAAAAGACATTCTTTCTTTCTTTATTTTTTGGGACAGGGTCTCCCTGTTATAGTCCCAGCTGTCCTGGAACTCACTGTGTAGACCAGACTGGCCTTAAACTCACAGAGATCCTCCTGCCTCTGCCTCCTGAGTGATGAGATTAAAGGCATGTGCCATAATGCCCAGCAACCAAAAAGAGTTTTAAAATGGCTGTGTTGGGGCTGGAGAGATGGCCCAGCAGTCAAGAGTGCATACTGCTCTTCAGAGGACCTGAGTTTAGTTCCCAGAACCCATACTAGCTGGCTAAAACCTCTTGTAGCTCCAACTCTAGAAGACCTGACTCCCTCTTCTGGATCTGAGGGTACCTGCACTCATGGGCACACGCACATACACAGATGAACAAATCACATAGATAATAAAAATAAATCTTTTTTAAAAAACAAAGCAAAGGAAAAAACCCACAAAAAGAAGCATTATAAAAATATCGATATGGTGGTGGCTAGTGATATGGCTCAGCCATCAAGAGCACTGGCTGTGGCACATGCCTTTAATCCTAGCACTTGGGAGGCAGAAGCAGGTGGATCTCTGTGAGTTCAAGGCCAGACTGGTCTACAGAGTGAGTTCCATGCCAGCTAGGGCTACAGAGAGACCATGTCTCGAAAAGACCAAAAACAACAACAACAACAAACAACAACAAAGACTGGGTCAAAGAACTGACTGAAATGGTGAACTTCTGCTGGAAACAGTAAACTTCTGCATTGAGAATTTTGAGAGAGACTGAGAAAAAGATGAAAAACATGTTTGCCAGAATGCATGAGCTCTGGTGGGGTGGGGGGGCAGGGAGGAGGACACGGGTCTAGATCTGATTTGAAAATTTGTACAAAATGCACAAAGCTTCAATAAAAAATTGGCTTTGAAAAAAAACCCATCACACAAAAAAATGTATTGATATGGGCTGGGGTTATAGTTCAGTGGTAGAGTACTTGCTTGGCATTCACAAGGCTCTATATTCAATCCCCAGTGACACAAAACAGTTAGATCAAGAGCTAGATAGACAGATAGCCAGACGGATAGATGATAGATAGATCAATACATACATACACACATACGTACATACATACATGGAGAGAGATTAGAGGTAAAGCGTGGGGTTAGCATCTACAAGGCTCTGGGTTCAATCTTCAGCATGAAAAAGGAAAGAATATTTTTAAATTAAAAAAATATTTATTCATAGGGCTGGAGAGATGGCCTAGGGGTTAAGAATGCCGACCGCTCTTGCAGAGGACCTGGGTTCGATCCCCAGCACCCACATGGCGGCTGTGAACCATCTGAAACCCCAACTCCAGTCCCAGGGGAATATGACACCCTCTTCTGACCTCCGCGGCATTGCACGACACGGGTGCACAAACCTGCATGCAGACAGTACATTCATACACATAAAGAAATAAAAAAGAATTAAAAAAATTTATTCATTCATTTGTTTGGGGGCAGGGGTGCTGGGTATGCCATGATTACCAGGCATGTAGAGGGCAAAGGAAGACTTGTGGAAGTCAGTTCTCTCCTTCTACCATGTGGGGCCCAGGGATTGGATTCAAGTTATCAGGCATGTTGACAAGTGCCTTAATCTGCTAAACCATATTGGTGACACAAAATGACCTGGTATGTGTGTGTGTGTGTGTGTGTATGCGTGTGTGTATGTGCGTGTATGTGTGTGTGTGTAGTTCTGAGGATTGACTCCACTTCTCCACAAATGCCAAGTGTTCTACCATTAAACTACATTCTCAGCCTGAAAATAAGTATTTTTTCTTAAATATTTTATTTATTATTTTTATTTTATGTGTCTGAGTACATTGCCTGCATGTAAGTACATCTGTGTTGTACAACCCCCAAGGAGATCAGAGGAGGGTGTTGGATACCCTGGAACTGGAGTTTTGGACAGCTGTTAGCCACCGTGCAGGTGCTGGGAATTGAACCCAAGTCTTCTGCAAGAGCAGCCAGTGATCTTGACCACCAAGCCATCTCTCCAGCCAGAAAAGAAGTATTTTTACCTTGGATATTTTTAGAAATTTTTATTTACTTATATTTATTTTATGTGTAGAGTGTTTCACCTGCATGTGTGAAAGTGTACCAGGGGAGCCGGGTGTGGTGGCACACGCCTTTAATCCTAGCACTTGGGAGGCAGAGGCAGGCGGATCTTTGTGAGTTCAAGGCCAGCCTGGTCTACAGAATGAGTTCCAGGACAGCTGGGAATACAGGGAGACCCTGTCTCAAAAAGAACCCGAAAAAAAGAAAAAAGAAAAAAAAAAAAAAAAAGGACGGGAAAGTGTACACCAGGGGGCTGGAGAGATGGCCTAGCAGTTAAGAGCGCCGACTGCTCTTGCACAGGACCAGGGTTTGATCCCCAGCACCCACATGGCGGCTGAAAACCATCTGTAACTCCAACTCCAGAATTCCAGTTCCAGGGGAATCCGACGCCCTCTTCTGACCTCTGTGGCATTGCACGACACGGGTGCACAGACCTGCATGCAGACAGTACATTCATACACATAAAATAAATAAAGTTTAAAAAAAAAGAAAGTTTACCAGATGTGGGGCTGGAGAGATGGCTCAGCAGTTAAGAGCGCCAACTGCTCTTGCAGAGGACCCAGGTTCGATTCCCAGCACCCATATGGTGGCTAAGAACTGTCTTTAACTCCAGTGCCAGGGGAATCCGATGCCCTCTTCTGACCTCTGTGGCATTGCACAACACGGGCGCACAAACCTACATGCAGACAGTACACTCATACACATAAAAAATAATTAATTAATTAATTAATTAAAAAAAAGAGAAAGTGCACCAGATGCAATGACCATGGAGGCCAGAAGGGAGCTGGAGGTATGGGTGGTTGTTGGCTGCCATGTGGTGCTGGGAACTAAACCCGTAGTCCTCTGTACAAACAGCAGTGCTCTAAACTGCTGAGCCCTCTCTCCAGCCCCTGTTTTTAGTTTGTTCTGAAGGAGTCAGTTTCACACAGAGTTAGAGAGAAAAGCTCTGGGCTGTTGAGATGGCTCAGGAGGTAAGGAGCTTGCCAAGCCTGGTGACCTGAGTTCAAGTTCTGAGGCCCACATGGTAGATAGAGAGAACTCCACACACACATACTGTGGTATGTACACGCACACACACACACACACACACACACACACACACACACACACACACACACACACACCAGATTAGTAAATGTAATTAAGTGCTGGAGAGATGATTCAGTGGTTAATATCACTGACTGCTCTTGCAGAGGACCAGAGTTTGATTTCTAGTACTCACATGGTGGCTAACTAACAACTGTCCATAATTCCAGTTTCAGGGGATCCAATGCCTTCTTCTGACCTCCTCGGGCATTCCATGACATGGGTGCATTGACATGCATGCAGGCAACACACTCATACACACAAAATTAAAATAATAAATAAAATAAATAGGGCCAGGTGTGGTGGCACCTATCTTTAATCCCAGCACTCAGGAGGCAGAGGCAGGAGGATCTCTGTGAGTTCAAGACCAGCCTGGTCTACATAGCAAATTTCAGGCCAGCTGGGACTACAGAGAGACCCTGGCTCAAAAAGGACGCCCCCCAAAAAATAAATAAATAATTTTAGATGTAATTAAAAGGAAAAAAAGAAAAGCAAGATCTGGTCTTCCTCTGCTCCAGGCTCCCGCACAGACTTTGAGTAAGTTTACCAGAACTATTACTGTCCACTGAGACCTCTTTCTCTGCTGAGATGAGCTAAGGATTCCCCTTTGTTTCTCTCTGGTTTGCCACACAGGCCTGTGTCTGCCTGGAATTTGGATCGCAATCCCTTTCTCTGCTTTTGCGGAGGCCTTGCTCCCTCCCATGGAAGGTGGGTGTGAACAGGCCACAGCTGTCCCTGTGTTCCAGGGCTGGTGGCTGTCTGGATATGAATTATGTACGACTTGGGGAGGTTCCCCAGCTCCTGGTTTTCGGGTAGGGAGACCAGCTTCTAGACTTGGACCCAGCTGAAACCACTCTCCTTTCATGGCACAGGAAAACGAATCCCATGACACTTCCTGTGTGTGGCTATTACACAGCCCCTGGTCACAGCTGTCTTGAGTTTTTCTGTAACTGTTTCGTGTCCAGTGGCTAGAAGGTGGTGCCCACGGGTGGCGTGGCGTGTCCTGGCCCACGCTGCTCACCCTGCCCTTTCCCTCCCTCTGCATCAGGGTTCTGGTGCCTCACCCTCATGCTTCTTAATCTGTGCGGGTGACTCAGAACCCGTCTTCTTTCTCCTTCCTCAGCTTGGGCCTCAGCCCCACCCACATGCCACCACATAGGCAACAGTATCCCTGGGAAGACAAGCAGGCTCTTAATTACTGGCCAAGTGATATGGGAAGGAGTCTGTGGACCTTGGCCTCCAGTTTAGCAGCGTAGTTCTCTTCAGACAACAATTTACTTTTTCTACTTTGAGACAAGATCTTGTTTTGTAGTCGGTCTATGCAGGAGCTTCTGGTCTACCTCCTCCCCCCAAGTGCTAGAAGGACACTCAGGCCTGGTTTTATTTATTCTTCTTATTACAATTTACTTATTTATTTTTGTCTTTTTGAGACAGAGTCTACCTGTACCCCCATCTGGCCTGGAACTCACTTTGTAGACCAGGCTGGCCTGGATCTCACAGAGATCCACCTGCCTCTGCCTCCTGAGTGCTTGGATTAAAAGGCACCTACACTCATGTGTACATACCCACACACAGACATCCAC
This sequence comes from Rhizomys pruinosus, assembly GCA_009823505.1. NCBI lineage: Eukaryota > Metazoa > Chordata > Mammalia > Rodentia > Spalacidae > Rhizomys > Rhizomys pruinosus. Next base: position 1,207,180 of record VZQC01004221.1, read on the forward strand.
ATCACACACACACACACACACACACAAATTAAAAATAAAAATGAAGGGTTGGATAAGTGGCTCAGAAGTTAAAAGCTGCTGTTGCAGAGGACCCAGGTTCGATTCGAAGCACCGCATGACGCATGACGGGAACAACTATCATTACCTCCAGTTCTAGGGAACCCAATGTTTTCTTCTGGGCCCATGGGCATCGTATGATGTACTTACATACATGCAGGCAAGACACTCATACACATAAAGTAAAAATAAAGAAATTTTAAAAATGAAGCTGGGCGTGGTGGCGCACGCCTTTAGTCCTAGCACTTGGGAGGCAGAGGCAGGCAGATCTTTGTAGTTCAAGGCCAGCCTGGTCTACAAAGTGATTTCCAGGACAGCTGGGGCTACAGGGAGACCCTGTCTCAAAAAGACCAAAAAAAAAAAAAAAGATAAATAAAAGAGCTGGGCTGCCAAGTGGGTTATGGTACATACATAAGTGGGTTATGGTACAAACATAAGTGGGTTATGGTACGTACATAAGTGGGTTATGGTGGGTACATAAGTGGGTTATGGTACGTACATAGTGGGTTATGGTACATACATGGTGGGTTACGGTACGTACATGGTGGCTTATGGTACATACATAAGTGGTTTATGGTACGTACATAGTGGGTTATGGTACGTACATAGTGGGTTATGGTACGTACATAGTGGATTATGGTACGTACATAGTGAGTTATGTTACGTACATAAGCCAATCCCAGTAGCGTCCCAAGTTACTAAACTATTCCCTTTGCTCGACCTCAGCCGTATCCATTTTTCCTAGGCAAGCACTCACCACTGAGCTTCATCTCTAATCTTTATTTTTCCAGCATTTCTCAGGGGTTTTTACAGTTTTCCAAGCCATTGTGCTTGAGGAACAAAGCCCACTGCTTCTCATTAGGCTCTGAGCCCTTGTTTACAAGGTTTACTTCCATCTTATCTGAACTTTTAACCTGCATTTTCGATAAATCTCTGTGAATTCGAAGTAAGATTTGCAGATGAACTACTAAAAATCTTTGAGCTTAAGTCTGGGCCACCACAGACTCTCCCTGCCCATCTGATTGCTCCAGCCGAGGGTCCCCAGGGCTGTCAGTGCAGAGGCACAGCCTATGAATAGTTTATGCCTGTCCTTTGTGTTTACTAATGGGGCCTGAAATGGGCCTCAAGTAACACAGAAAGAATGCCCTCTCCCGACCTCAGCCTCGGTCCCTGAATGATTGATGGAGGCCGAGCAGACCAACTACATCCATTATTGGTGTTCTTCACAGATGCGGTGCGAGGGGAAGGAGGTGGGTGTTCATGAGGGTGGTGAGGTCTTGGGGGCGTTCGCTCTAAACTGTGCGTGTTTGGAAGGATTTCTGGCTGCAATAATGATCCGGCTGTATGCCGCTTCATAGGGACTTAAATTTTCTCAATAAAGAGGATGAAGGGAGAGTCTGTCCTGCTGTCAGGTTTATGTCAGTGCTCTCTTGATTTGATGGATTATGAGGTAAAATAGTTAACTGGAAGCCCTTTCTTGTCTTCTAGCTGTCCGACTTCGGTGCTGTTTTTATTTTCATTTTTGTTTTGTTTTGAAATAGAGTTTCATCTATCCCAGGTGGTCACTGGTTATCCCCTAACTCACGGTGTAACCAAGAATGACTTTGAACTTCTACTCTGCCTCTACCTCCCAAGTGCTGGGATCACTGGCCTGTGCCACCATACCTGGTTTCTCTGTGTGTGCCGTTTTTTATTATGGTTATTTTTGTGGTAAAGGCAAAGAAAAGGCAAACGTGGTACAGTTCATGTCTATATGAGCACAACCCTGTCCAAACACCTGCTCTGAATCTGTTACCAATAAGGGAGACAAAAACTAAAGTGTAAAGGTAAACTAACAAAGGGACTATACAGAACACCCCACTGGGATCAGGGCTATTGCCTTTGGATGTGAATCCACTGAACTAGTGCAGGCCAGAGTAAACTGCTTCCTGGCTGAAAGCTTCTGTGCTCCCTAGTCTGTGTGAACATTCCATATTATTTTATAATTATTTTATTTGTGTATGTGTGTGCGCATGTGTGTGCATGTGTGTGTGTACACATGTGCCACATGTGTACTAGTGCCCTCAGAGGCCAGAAGAGGATGTCAGAGCCCCTGGAGCTGGAGTTACAGCCCAATGTGGGTGCTGGAAACAGAACTGAGGCCTCTGGAAGAGCTGTAAGTACTCTTAGGCGGTAAGCCATCTCTTCAGCCCTGTGCTGTTTAGCAATACTTTATTACTAATGTGTACGTGTGTCAAGCTGAGAAGACAGCTGTCAGGAGGTGGTTCTCTGCTTCCACAGTGTGTTCTGGGGATTGAATTCAGATCATCAGGCAAGTATAGCAAGAGCCTTTGACTTCCTGGGCCAGGGAGCTTTTATTCACTGGCCCCTCTGTCTATGCTGCTTTGACCCATCGTCGCCATCACTCAGTATTTACCTTCTTCACTGGGACTGATACCAAAGGAGGGAAGACCTTATTTCTGCGATTGAGAAGCTTAAGTCTAATTGGAGACAAGACCTACATCAATTATTTAGATCAGTTGGTAACCAATGCTACCATAAAACTGTGCTAGAAGTTTCCAGGAGAAACACAAATGCATGTAGTAGTGAGGGCTGACTTTACAGAGAAGATTCAGCTTGAATAGTTAGATTTTAATTGGCAGAGGTAGGGCTCCCCCAGGAGGGCGGAACTTGTGTACAAGCAGCCAAAGCAAGCATGTAGCATGACAGCAAAGCAAGCATGTAGCGTGACAGCAAAGCAAGCATGTAGCATGACAGCAGAGCAAGCATGTAGCATGACAGCAAAGCAAGCATGTAGCATGACAGCAGAGCAAGCATGCAGCATGAGAGTGCACCTACTGAGAAGAGAGGAGACACGTGACCAGGGAAATTTCACCGTCCATGACTGAGTGGAACAGCAACAGGGGCGCAGTGTGGAGGGAGAACTCTGATGAGGCCCAACACCACGGTTCATCTCCTCTGATTTGACTTAGGCTCTGGTCCCTTCCCAAGCCTCACCACCTTCACCTCCCCCTCTGCCTTCACCGCCCCCCTGCCTTCACCTCCCCCCTCTGCCTTCACCTCCCCCTCGCCTTCACCTCCCCCTCGCCTTCACCTCCCCCTCGCCTTCACCTCCCCCTCGCCTTCACCTCCCCCTCTGCCTTCACATCCCCCTCTGCCTTC